>PVKN010031484.1:0-12483 GCA_004027915.1 Capromys pilorides | reverse complement strand
TTCCTTCCTTCCTTCCTTCCTTCTTTCCTTCCTTCCTTCTTTCTTTCCTTTTTTTTTTTTATGTATTTTGCACAGGGTCTCACTACACAGCTCGGATTCATAGTAACCCTCCTGTTTTCAGTCTCCCCAGAGCTGGTGTTACAGGCGTGCACCAACACTCCCAGACTTGGTCAAGGCTCAATGCCCCCCTGGGGGCAGGGCCAGCGTGGCCTGGGTACCAGGGATCAAACTCTGGTCCCTGAGCTCTCTCCCTGGTCTTCTTCTCGTTTTATTATTATGTTTTTAAGCAGCATCTTCTCAGTATCTTGCACGTGGTAGGAGCTGAGCAAAGGTGCCACTGTTTCCCGCTGTACTGCAGGAACCCTGTCTCCTTGCAGTGCTTTCGGCACTTGCTGTGTAAATGTTGCGTCTCTGGAGTACCGCTCTTTGGTTCTGCCTGTTTAGTTACTATGATGATGCTATGCCCCATCTCTGATAATTGCCTTTGCTCTGAAGTTGTTAATAATGTAGACATAAGTGCTTTTTATCAGCAAATAATGCCTACATGACAGAGCTTTCCCCATACATTTTCTTTTATGTGTTTCTTTTTAATTTATTATTTTATTATTTATTTATTTATTTATTTATTTATTTATTTATTTATTTATCTATTCATTTATTTTTGCAGAACTGGGGCTCCAACTCAGGACCTTGCACTTGCCAGGCAGGCACTCGTGCCCCTGAACCGTCTCTCCAGCCCCTCTTTTTAACTTTTTTAAAAAAATTTATTCATTTGTTTAATTTTGTCTTTTTGAGACAGAGTCTCACTATGCAGTTCAGGCTGGCCTTGAACTCACTTCTGTAGCCCAGGCTGGTCTCAAGCTTACACCGATCCTCCTGCCTCAGTTTCCCAAGTGCTGGGATTGCAAGCATGCGCCACCATGCCTGGCTCCTTCTTTTTTATTTTTAAGGAGAAAACAAAACTGGTTAAAGAAAGCAAACATTGAAAATGATACAGAATTTTACTGAACAAAATGATTGGAATTCAAAATTATTTAAAAAATGATAGAAATTCAACAATAGTCGTTATATTGCTGAGCTATCTCCCCAGCCCCTCTATGTTGCATATTGTTGTCTTTAAATTAGTTGTTCAGATTACCAGACATAACATTGGTCAAGAATTATAAAAAATTTAAAAAGAGAGAGAAGAAAGCATTAAGCATTAACTGCTCCTTTCAACAGGCCAGCAGAAATCAGCAATACAAATATATGTATTTAGTTTCTTAAAAATATTTTTAGAATTTAATTTTGATTTATTTAATATACTAGCATATCTTTGTGCATAGGTTTTGTTAGTGGATTCTCAGGTATCATGTAATTAATATCTTTTCCTAGCAAACTAGTTTCATCATTTTATCATTGAGTGAAATACTTACATCTTCTTTCTTTTAGCTGTGTGCAGTGGTGGAGTCTGCATCCCAGCATTCATGAGGCTGAGGCAGGAGGATCTCTGCCAGTGTGAGGCCTCGAAGGCCCTACTGAGTTCAGTGTCAGCCGAAGTGCACTAGTAAAGCTCTCTTACACATGCACCCTCTCCAACGTAGATTATCTTGTTTTAAAATTTATGTGATTTCTTTTATTTTTATGACTATCATAATTATGATTTCCTCTCTATCTACTTAGAATTCTAACATATTTTTACCTTTATTTCAACTATCAAACACAATTTGTAAAACTCAAGAGACAGAGCTATTTTGTGTTCATTGTGTATAGTTGCATTTTTTTGTAACAAATAAAAATTGAGCTCTGATTCTTTCCTCACTTCCATAGATTTCTTCTTTGTCATTTTCTAAATAATTCTCTTTCATCATTTTTTTTAGGACACATATGAAGATGAAAATTTCTCTCATTTATTCCTGAAACATATTTCCTCTAAATTTAAAGCTGTGTTCACACTTCCTTTTCTGCAGCACTTGAAAATGTTGGGCCATTTTCCTTTGAACTCAGTGAGAAAACTCTTCTCTCATTGCAACTGCTTTTCTGCTGTAGGTAATGCATCATTTTCCTCTTGATGATATCCAGATCTTATTTGTCTTCAGCTTGGGAAGTTTGCCTCTTTGCCATGGTACGAATACCTTTGAGCTTAGCCTACTAAATTTCTGTTCTGTCTCTCAGGAGTATGCACTTCTGGCCTCACCACGTTTGTGACATGCTCTCCATAACTTGTCTAAGCACTTAGTACAGCTCTGTCCCTTTTGCCTTTTGCCCACTTCCATAAATCAGAATAATGTAATCTTGTGTTGTAATCTTAGAAATCATATTTTATCTGCTGTTCAATAAAAGTTAAATACTTTCTCTTACTACGTATTTGATATTGCTTCTCATGCTCCTCTAGCGCTGTTATTGTACTCACTGAGTAATTTTTGTCCCATGCTGTATTTTCTAGTTCTAAGTATTTCATCCATATCTTGTTTGTATCATCTATTTCTTTGCTAAGAAATTCTCCTTGTTCCTGATACTCTCTAACTTAGTATTTTGCTTTTGAGAGATATTTATTATCCCGAATATTGCAAAATATCTGTTAGAGGGCTCAGTAGAAATAAGCACTTGCCTGGGAAGGACAGGTCCTGAGTTCAATCCCCAGTACCACAAAAATGAATTAAATAAATAAATAATAAATTATCTGCTAGATAATTGTTCCATTTCTGTCATCTGTGCTGACGTTTGTTCATTGTCTTTTTCTATTTAATTGGAGGTCATTTCTCATCTTGGTGTAGCAGTAGAATCTTTTAAGCAGAAAACCTGGACATCTAGGGTCCTGTTATGGGGAATCTCGTTTAAACCTGCTTCACCTGTTTGCTCTGACATCGTCCAGGTAAAGGGTGAAACTTCGCCCCAGTAATTCTGGGCTGGCACAGAAGTGAGATGCTTGCTCAGCAGTTCCTTAATATCAGAGAGTGGAAAAGCTCCTTGTTACTAGAGCTGCACCAGAGTGCAATGTGTCCCTGTTCCCTCTCTGTCACAGATCAGTGGGAAAGCTTCTGGAGGCTCCCCCGTGTGACTTGGGGAGACCTTCGAGTGCGTGGGGGGTAGGGTGGCTCTCGATCTCACAGGACTGTGATAAGGGGCGCTGCCCTGCCGGAGCTGTCTCCAGCACCATTTCCCAGGGGGTAGGTGAACTCCTCGCTCGCTCAGGAGCCCAGGATTCCCGTCTGCTCCCCCTGACGTGTTGGGGAGAAGTGGATTCCCTGAGCGTGATTATGTTTCAGATTCCTAATACTAAATTTGCAGATCCCAGACATTCCCAACATTGCATTCTCTGAGAGAAGACACCGAGGCATTGGGCCCCGTTTCTTTCTGGGCCCCTGCTTGCGCTGAAGAGTCGCTCTTAAAAATACCTAGTCTCACTGGTTACTTTCTTCATTTTTTGCTTAGAGAGACCAGGCTTGTGGTGGTTTCCTTTGTTTTCTATTTTGTCTTGCTTTGTATCTGTGCTAGTTAAGGTCCTCCCCAGGTGGTTAGCCATTCAACAGCTGCAAGGATGACGTGGTGGGAAGAAAAGGACAGACTACAGGCAGCTAGCCACGACATCGTCTCCCGGATGTGCAGGCTTTCTGTCTTCTTCACCATTCACAGCCAGTTCAGGTATCTCTGGTATTTAACTTCCTGCACTGTTGGGCAAACTGGTAGTTAAATGATCCTGCAAGTATATTTTCCGTACGTAAAACCTATAATGAGCAGTTATGTTTTGAGGTCCCATATCAGCATATCTGAAATTAATTATACATGTTTAGGTACATTTTGTGGAATGTATTTATGGTGATGTGCGAACTACATCTTAATTTTTTCCTAGTCCCTTTCTCTTCTCATCTTCCTGTTCCCTCCTACTCTCAATCTCCTTCCCATTTTAAAAATCTGTTTCCTTTACTTGTTTTTGAAAATAGCCATGGAGTGACCATGAAATGAGTATGAGAAAGGGTGGCCTGAGAAAAACGCTCGAGCCAGCCATGGCAGCTCATGCTTAAAATTCCAGTGCTCTTTAGATGCTGAGACAGAAGATAACAAGTTTCAGTCCCACCTGGAGGAACTTAGTGAGACTCTGTCAAAAATTAAATATACCAGGCTGCCCACGTAGCTCAGCAGATTAAAGCACCTGCAAGCAGGTGCAGGGGCCGGGGGTTCAATCCCTGGGTCTGCTGTGCCAGCCCCGCACCCCCCACAACTCCCCTCCACCTCGCGCTGAGATGGCAATTGAGACTGGGCGTGGTGTCGCACACCTGTAATGGCAGCTGTTGGGAAGCTATAAACAGGAGGACCACCAGGAGTCTGATCTAGTGGTGAGACCCTGAACACCCTGTAGACCCTTCCAAAAAAAAAAAAAAAAAAGAAATAAGGAACTCTTCCTTAGGTAATGAGAATTTTCTTAAGACAAGGCAAGATATATATATATATATATATATATATGTATATATATATATATATATATATTTTCTGTTTGTGTTTGTTTGTTTTTTGTGGCCAGCTCAGCCCACCCTGGGTATGGGGCTGTTACTGTACATGGTGTTGGGGGTTGAACTAGGGTCCCTGAACTTTGTCTAAGCTTGCCAAAGCGGGTCATTTAGACCACTCAGCTGTCTTGCTGGCCTAAGGCAAGAAGATTTGAGGTGTAGAAAAATTCATTTACTCCTATCCCTTCCATAGGCTTATTTTCATGAAATATTTATCTTTGTTTTGTTTTTTTGAACTGTGTCTCACCACATAGCTTGGACTTGTACAGATCCTCTTAGTCTGGGCCTCCTCAGCACTGGGATTGCAGGCAGACGACGCTCAGTACACCTGGGGGTGGGGCCTGCATGGCATGAGGTATGGGGGAGCTTGCCTAAGCAGGCGCTGAGACCACTGAGCTATCTCACCAGTCCAGAACTATTTCATAATGTATCAGTTGTTTAGGATCATCATGCTCAGGCAGGGATGCTCGCATGGTGGTTGTTCAGCTAAATCAGAGGTTTCACTTTGTTAAATGTCAAAGACATTGAAGAGCAGCACCTCCAATCACTGTGCAAAGAGTGTGCAGAGCAAGCGGAAGTACAGGAAGCCTGGGGCAACATCGCTCATCTTCACTGTTCATAAACTAAAATGCGTGGGAGCCCGAGCCCTGCCGGGGAGGAGCGAAGATCCTTGGGCAACACTCACGAAGGGAATTTCCATGCTTACGAGGCTGGCAGATTTCTTCAGTGATGAGATACGTTAAACAGCCACTGAAGAAGCAGGACAAAGGCAAGCACGTGAGGAAGATGCCCAGAGGTTTTGCATGCGGGCAGCCTCCCTGTTCTTTCTTCAGAGAACCATTCATCAACACATTCACAAATTTGTAGTGATTCTGAAGCTACTTTAGCACTTGTTGTCTAAAGTTTGCTTGTGTTCTTTATGCCTCGGGGCTTCCTTGTCAGTGTCATTAATATAAGGTCCAGAGAACCCTTTCGGTTGGTGCACCAGAAGGGGAAGAAAGCCCAAGAAAACTCTTTTACAGAGCACGTAGACAGTGAGGTGAGTTTTGACCTTCATAATATGAAGAAAAAACACGTTAGTTTTCTTCTATTGCTTCTATTAAGTGAAGTGGAAAAGGGTGTCACACACACACATTTATGTATTGAACTTAGGAAGGCGCTGAAGGGCTTTGTCTCCTGACTGATTCTGTGAGTTCAGAGACTACACTTGCCTCTCCCTGGAGAAAGACTGATTTCCACTACTAAAAACTAAAGTATAAACCCTCTCTTTCCTGTCCTCAGGCTTAAAGTCTCCCCCAGGACACCATGTCTGCTATAAAAGTGAGCTTCGCTCCAAGTCATTCAGGCACCGTGGTGCTAGGTACATATGGCTTTTGGCAAAAAAAAAAAAAAAAAAAAAAAAAAAAGAGTATATTTTCAACCTTTTCTGATATTCACAGCTCCTTTCACAACTCCTTTGCAGTGATAAGACCCTGGATAATTCAGAATTTATCAGGACATTAAGAAAATTGGCAGCAAGTGCACGGAAGTGTACGTAAATGTGGCTCCGGGATCCAGGAAGCCCGCCCTCCCTCCGATTCTGTCGCGCGCACCTCTCCAGGGGCTGCATTCAGCGGGCACTCCCTGTGCCACCTGTCATCGTCTTCTTATAGGGCCTGCCCACTCCCTGGAGACTTACCAGCTGCTCCGTAGAGCCAATTCAGTCTAGTCTTTATAGCTCTATTTGATTACAGAACAATCCACCACATGCCAGCATGCAGTAGAACTAACAGCTCAAAGCAGGCATAAAAAATACCTTGCTTTTCTTCCGCAAATCCTCCATCCCACCATAATACAACACCATATAAGCTGATCAGAAAGTAAATGGCCCACTGAAGCATAGGTATAGCGCTTGTAATGTCCATTATTAGATACAAAAATGTAAGAAATATATTGCCAAGGTAGTTTCCTGAACATGATTAATTTCAAGAAATGATGCTTTCATGGGAGCTTTCTTTTTGGGATATGTCATCATCTCTCTAGGAGGCAGGGAAAGGAATATGACCCTGGGAGAGTTGTTTGTAGTCTCACTCCAATGTAGGTCTTAAAAACTTATTTTTCAATCAAAAGAAGGGCATCGTAGAGTTGCTTGTCTTATGTTGTCATTGGTAGATAGGGAGAAGTAAGAGAGCAGCTAGTAGCATCGCTAGGGTTATAGGCTTTGCCTTGAAGCTAACTGGCTATGTCAATTAAATTCTGTATCTTTATCTTCAAATTGTGGAAGTCAGGGAGTTGGGTAGGCAGTAGTCAACAGCAAAGCACATAGAAGGATGGTCACCAGCGCAACACTAAGACCTCAGCGTAATTACACAGTATCCTTCCCCCTGGTCTAGAGGGAAACCGAATCATCCCAATTGGTGCACCCGGTAGGTGAACAGCAGGTGTTACATAGCTGTAGAAAGTTTGAGTGCTTAGTTTTCTAATCTCTGCAGTTCGTTTAGGATGGGGCCTTGGGCAAATGGTCACATACCCACACCATCATGGGTAGAATAGGACCAGCACAGTACTGTCTTCAGAGTGCTAATGGAAAGACTGAACTGGCTTGCCATATGTTTATCACAGTACAGGCCCCACAGTAGGCACCAAGTAAGCTGGAGCTAGAAACAAGTAAACGTCCACCAAACCATTCAATGATGGTTGGTCTTTTTCATTTATTCATTTAATTAATTAATTTATTTATTTATTTATTTTGTACAGGGTCTCACTACGCAATTCAGACTCATAGTGATCCTCCTGTTTTCAGCCTCCCCAGTGCCTGGGATTCCAGGCATGCACCACACCCTCTGACTCTGTTGCCAGCTCAGCGAGCCCTGGGGGCAGCATGTGGTGCCAGGGATTGAGCCCCAATCCCTGGGCTTACCTGAGCAGGTGCTTAGTCTGTTAAGCCATCTCACCAGCCTTAATTTTTTTTTTTTTTGGATGGTATCAGTGATTGAACTCAGGACATTGTACTTGCCAGGCAAGCCCTTCTTCCATTGAGCTATCTCCCTGGCCCTAGTTATTTATTTGCCTTTATCCATCGATAAGTCAATGAAGTCATATACAGTTTCTGAATAATAAAAGTTGACTGGAAGTAGCTGACTGTTTCCCAAATCTAAATTCTAGTTTCCTCCTAATCTATCTGAATCATAAAGTGAGTTTGGACTAAATATATGACAAAGTTATGCAACTCATTCATGTGAGGAAGTTAAATGACAACTTCAGCCTAGATTTGATTGAATGATGGACTTCTTTAAAATACAGTATTTAGGAAAGGATGCTGCCCAGTGAGTTCTGGTCCTACAGGCATATAGATCACTAGCAATAGTGGAGCTTTGTGATGTTTGTCTGTTATTATTATTCTGATTTTTCAATCTCCACTACCATTCAGTTCACTGGATTGCAGTTTTCATTTCTTGAAGCTTTCTAGTAAGAAGAGCACACTCACTAACAGAGAAATACATGTACACAGGTGAGAGCCATGCGTGTTCACATCTGCACACACACACACACACACGCACACGCACACACACACCCGTAGTGCCAGCAACTTTGCCTTACCTTCCCATGACCCACAAGCTCATGAAAACTGCATTGAGAAAACCCCTTTCTGTCTAGCGAAGCCTATAATCTCCTTGGCTTGTCCCCCGGATCATGTTCTGTCTCAGCGCAGATGAGCTCTGATAAATGACATCTTCCCTTGAAGGGCAGCAGCTGGCCCAAGCGGCTACGTATCACCTCTGCACGGTCCGGCAGCTGCTGCTGTCGCTGCCATTTGACCAGGCTGGTACTCGCTTCCCCTACGTCTGTGTCTGGGCTCCTCGTAGCTTAGAAGAATGGTTCTGAATGACTCGCTTCCCGAGTAGTCACTTCCTTTCTTTCTGGGGGAGAACTGAGATGAAACAGTTCAAGGTTATAAGAAGACTAATGTAGCTTACACTTAAAACTAAAAAGTATAAACAGCAGAATGATTGTAATATTAATTTATTTGAGCAGCTGTAATGAACTACCATAAGCCAGATGGCATATAACAACAGCAATTCATTTCTCACCATTCTGGGAGCTAAGAAATTGGAGATCAGAGTGGCAGGGTGGCAGGGTGCTGGGAGGGCTCCTTCTAGGGTTAAGACCTCTGGGTACACCCTCATCCCGTGGGCAGGTGAACCATCTCCTGGAGGACTATGCTTTTAGGACAGTAAGCCAGGGTGTGAGGATCCAGTCTCCTCCTAAGCAGCCTCAACTCCTAATGCTGTCACATTCAGGATTAGATTTCAGTGTAGGAATCTGAGAGATGTGCAAATACTAAAGACCATAGCATTCATTCTGTAGAAAAATTGTTCAACCTTCAATTATTGACAATTTTCATTTTACTCATCTGATGAAAGCATTACTTAAAGACATTGAAGAAAAGTCAGAATTTTTAAAAGTATTTCTACACATTACTTAATAAAACTGAAATATACAGAATAAAGCACCGATCAGCAATACAAAGGATCGCTAACTATCCATGTGACAGAGGGTAGACTATATTTCATTGATAATTTTATATCTTAATTTGAAGCATAGTGTTTTCCTTAAAATATTTTCCATGTCTAAATTTTTATTAAGTTTTTAGTTATTTATAAATTTTAGTTAAAATTAAATGAAGTATTTTTCACTTAAGAGTCTACTGTACTAAAATTTAGATAGTTTCCTTTCTTATTGCTAAAAAAAGGAGATTACAATTGTTGTGTACAACGATTTCTTGCAATTTGGATTATGGACCGTGAATGTTCACTTTCACCCCTGTTGTGTGCCGGCTCCACCATCAGGTTAGAAAAGAGCTTTTTTTGTCCCTCCGGTTTCCCAAATACTTTCTAGTCCCTTCTATAATCTAATAACTTTAAAAGGAGTGGAGATTAATGGAAGTTGAAATCAGCTCGGGCATCTTTCCTCCATGCAGAATTTCCAGTTCACGATCAGCTGAGAGCTTTAGTTTTGCTCTTCTCCACAGAATCCGAATCGCCCTGGCCCGTTCCTGGGCAGCCAGGCAGCTTCAGGGTAGACACAGTGCCTCAGACCAGCGTTCTGGTGCCAGAGAGGCAGAGAGCTCACGGGTGCTGGTGCATTCGGGGGTCACACCTCTCCCTCTGCTGCACGTGTGTGGGAGGCAGGCAGTGGGCACACATTAGTTATCCATGCTTTACACTCAAAGATGCTTTACAGCTAGGACTCGAGTGCAATGATACACAGTCAGTGGCTGCGTGGATCAGCATTCTTCTCTTCTGGAAAGCTTTTATTTTTTTATTGTACAACTGTTTGTTTTCCTTGGGCTTTTCCATCAAAATGATGTAGCAAAGGCCTCTCCCCACACACATGCACACACGCACATACACACAAGTGTGCACACACATATGTGTGTACATGTACACACATATATGCACACACACACACACACATACATGTGTGCACATGCTCACAGTCTAGGTTGACCTGAGAACAGCACTGCACACTTTCTCAGGCAGATGTCAAAGGTCATGAGGCAATTCAGAAATGGGTGCTGTGTGCTTTCTAACTTCCATGGAAACAGTTCCTGGCAATTTCTTGTAATATAAGGGCTTTGGGGCAGAGTCACTGCTCTTGATTAGACAAAAAGGACAGCAAAGCCGTGTTTCTGGCCTCACTCGTCCTGGAGCTCTCAGCCTCTCTCTTCTCTGGCATCTAGTCCCCAGGCTGTTTCTCCTGGCTGACTGGGAGGCTGAGTGTCCTGCCCATGGATTACATGGCTCTCCAGAGCCTCAGCCTGCTGCCTCCAGGGTCTCGAGTTCCTCCTGAGTGAGTGGAAACTCTTGTGCAGGGAGCTGGCAAAATTGCCCATCAGCTCTTGCAGTCTGTACACGTGTGCTTCCCCGTGTCTCCCCCTCCCTGTGCAGCCAGCCTGGCCCAGACACTGTTTCCGGAGGTCTCCCCATTCATTTCCTTCTCTTGGTCTCTGTCTCCCCTCTCAGTGAGCTGAATTTTCTTCTCCTCTACCTTCTCTCTGACCCAGGCCTGTGCTAAGCATCCTTCTCCAAACTCATTGGTAAGATTCATATCCTGAACCCAAGTAATACTTGAAATATTTAACTGACTGCCAGAAGTCCATACAGTAGATGCCAGAGCTGGGACAGAGCATGTGACAGCCAGGGCAGAGCATGTGACAACCAGGGCAGAGTATGTGGCTGCAGAGTAGGACATTCCAAGAGAATCAAACACAGGCAGGCACATCCAGATTTTGCCCAGCCCCTTGCAAAGTTTGGGCTGGTGGCTCTTTAGCAACTAATGCAATGTCTAAAATTTTAATGGCAACAGTCTCAGGACATGGCAGTGTGAACCTGTGAGATATCTAGCTTGTTCTGTTAACTCCAGTGCATTGTGGGTGACTTCTGAGAGCATGTAGAACTGCAGCTGTGATGACAAAACAGAAGAGAGTCGATGCTCCAGGAGCACCTGCTGTGGTCAGGCTGGTGTTCCCATCCACAGGCTGTCAGCTGGCCTGACCCAGGGGAATTTCATGCCCACCTCTTCCTCAGAGACCCTTTCCAAATCTTAAGTTCCTTTCACTTTCCTTGCTGAAATCGTTATATATATATATATATATATATATATATATATATATATATATAGTGTGACGCAACTTGACACTGACTCACGGTATCCACAGCCAGTGGTCCTAGTCTTGAAAGCATGCAACCCCTTGAGTTCTATCAGGTTGAGATTTCAGAACTCAGAATTCAAAGCTGATGTTCTGGTTGGGGCTGCTGCTTAAAGTGCCTTCCTGTTCTCAGGGCCAAGATTCTGATAACCTCTGTTCTTCTCTTCTTTCTTGTCTCTTCTGTTTGTCCAACTTTATTCTGTGTGCTTTTCTACGTTGTCTTTTTTTCTTCCCTTGGCTCTGGTTTTGCAGCCCCCTCCTTCTTTCTGTTCCCCCAGTTTCCACCTGGGGAGCCCTGCCCTGCTTCTGACTACTGTGCTGCCAGCTTCTGTACCCCACTGGTCAGGTGAACACCACCAACAGGCATTCAGTAGCAGAAATCACTAGGTTACCTGGGCTCAGAAAGACTGCAGAAAGCACAGGGACTCTGAGATTCAGGAGGAGTCAGCTTCAAGACTACACCACAGAGAGAGGGAAGCGCCCCACTGAGGGGCACGATATGTGTAGAAGTTCTCACTGGCCTCAAGCATTATTTTATTTCTTTCCAGTAGTTATCCCTCTCACCATAAGTACTTTGTAAGTCTCACCAAAGAAATACTCTTCCATGTTACTCGGTGATGTTGAGGAATATGTCAGGAATGTGTATGGACAACTTGTGGAGGGGGAGCGTGACCCTCAGAGACCATGAGATGCAATCCCAGCATCCCCTTGATCTCGCTAGAACCTGCTTAATTAGGTCCCTGCTTCTGTGTCTTTGTCTGCACAGCAGAGCTAATAATACTTATTTAGGTAGAAGGAGGAACTCCTGGGATATCAGAGGCATAGAGTTACTAATAACAACGTTATCACTATTCTATTTATTGCCCATTTTGCTTACCTTGCTCATTGGTGTCCTCCATGAAGACTATTGCTCTAAAATCCTTTTCTCTCTTCTTCCATACATTGCCTTTGCTGCATGCAATGCTAAAGATTTAGAGCAGTGGTTAACAATGGCCTAAGAAGTATTTATCTCTTCAAATATCTAACAATAATGGATCATGTTGTATTTTGCATAGCAGGTTTGAGACCTCATTGATGCTACCTTGTTGGTCGCTCACTGTAACACAGGCCACCTATCTAGGATGAATTTGAGACAAGAAGAAATTTAGAGATTAAATTGAGCTTATTCTGTGTCAATATAACCTCCTAATAATATTCTTTAAATGTTTATTATTGAAGACAAAATGCTGAATTTACTCCATGTGGAAGAACTGGGCCAGCTTCTTAGAATCTCTTTACTTTTTGTTCCAAGATTTACAAGATGTG
>PVKN010031483.1:0-12483 GCA_004027915.1 Capromys pilorides | reverse complement strand
GCTGGCGCAGCATGTGGTGCCAGGGATCGAACCGCAGTCCCTGCAGTTGCCTGAGCCTTCCTACGCAGGCGCTTTAGACCACTGAACCATCTCGCCGGCCCCCGACCTTCTTTTTCTTAATCAATCCAAAGATACTTAGAACAGCAACAAGGGCCGGCCAAACAGCTCAGCAGATTAAAGTGCCTGCAAGCAGGTGCAGGGCCTGCCATGCTGGTCCAGTCCCCAGGGCAGGCTGAGAAGCAACTGAGACTGGGTGTGGTGGCACAGGCCTGGAATCCCAACTCTTGGGAGGCTGTAAAACAGACAGATCACTGAATCTGATCTAGTAGTGAGACCCTGAACACCCAACCTGTACACCCTTCCCAACACATACAAGAAAAAAAAAAAACACTAACAAAGAATTACACCAAGGCCTCAAGGGATGCGAGGGAGGAATCGAGAGCTCGTTTTTAAAGTTTAATTTATACACTAAGAAGATAGAATGGAGTTGCAGAAAATATTAGAAGCAGACCAAGAACAAAGAGAGCTCATCGCAAAGTTAAAACTATGCTCAATATTAATCCAACCGTAGTGCATGGAATCCCAGGAACAGGAGCTCATGTCGTGCTTTAAGTGCTAGTAGACCAGACGCACCCGCTGGAGGGAAGAGATCTTCAAAGTGGGTTAAAGGACGGGGCTGAGCCACTGAGCATCGACCCAGCTCTCTTTAACTAGGAAGTCTCGGTGGAAAGGAAGAGCGCGGTGGGTGCTGGGAAGGGTCGCCGCGCTGCCCAGGCTCGGCGAGAGCGACCTCAGGACAGGGGAAACCATCGGGGTGAAGAAGGGAGACCTCGAGGGCTAAGGGGGATCATGACCCAGGAAGCGGTAACAGGCTCACTGTGCGGGATCTGTCGGACACGCGAGAACCCGGGCCAGCATCGCCCCTGCAGCTGATGAGGATGCAGGCCAGAGCGCCGTTAGTGGTGGAGCCGGCAACACTTCTCCATCGGGAATCGATGGATCAAGCAGGCAGAAAAGTCAGTAAAGGTACGGGCAGCCCGACAGCGCAATCGGCAGGCAGCCCAGCCATCGCTCTCCGGGGAATAAATGGGCCTGCCACAGCGGCAGGACGCACCTTTGATTTTGCTCACACCCAGAACTTAGCAAGGAAGAAAACAGTCTGGTGGTAGGCCTGAAATGAAAAAGAAACAAGGTCAGAGACACTTAATGGTCAGCCCACCTTAGTAATTAAATTAGCTATCAGTGCTAAGAAATGGTAAATCTAATCAAGATTTGTAAGCTAAGGACGAGTCGGAGAGCACAGAAGCCAGAGAAGAGATCCAAGAGATAGTCAAACATCTTAACCCGAATCGAAATAAATAGATACCATCAAGGTCTGTGGTGAAGGGAAGGAGGGCTCGCAGGGGCCCTGTGGGTGTGAGGCTGGAGCACTAGAGAGGAGACGGGAAGACTGTCGCCTAAACTACAATCAGCAGCTTTCAATTTGAAAAAGAAAGGGGCAAAGGATGCCCTAAGGCAAGCGGAGGAAAGGAAATAATACAAATTAGCAAATGAACCCATGAAATCAGTAACAAGAAAACAATAGAGAAATTATCACATCTAAAAGCTGGTTCTGTGGAAACAGGAAGGAAGTAGAGAGAGCTCTCTCCCACAAACCAGGATGGTGACATAGTGGTGGTGGTGGTGGTGGTGGTGGTAATGGTGGTGTAGTGAT
Organism: Capromys pilorides; assembly: GCA_004027915.1. NCBI lineage: Eukaryota > Metazoa > Chordata > Mammalia > Rodentia > Capromyidae > Capromys > Capromys pilorides. The sequence continues at coordinate 10,769 of PVKN010031483.1, read as the reverse complement.
GGTGGAGGTGAAGAAGGTGGTGATAATGGTTGTGGTGACGGTGGCAGTGGCAGTGGTGGTGGTGGTAGTGGTGGTGGTGGTGGTGGTGGCGGCAGAAACTTAACAACCACTAGAAGAGGGTCAAATTCTTCTGACCCAAGTGCTTTCAAACATAACGCTCTTACTCCTTTGGATATGTTGCACATCAGGGTCAGTGTGGTAAATAATAACGTATGGACATTGCAGAATTGCTAGGGGTAAATTTTGAAAGTTTTCACCGTGAAAAATGGTAAGCATTTGAAGAGATAAATATGTTGGTTGGTTTGAGTTAATTTTTCTACATTATATTTATTAATCATGGCACCACTTTGTACTCCACAGAAATATACACCATAATCTGTCAAATTGCAATCAGTAGTTTTGTTTCTTTAACTTTTTATTTATGGCCGGCTCAGCCTGCCCTGGGAGTGGGGCTGGCGCAGCATGTGGTTCTAGGGATAGAACAGCGGTGGGTCCCTGCGGCTGCCTAAGCTTGCCTAAGCAGGTGCTTTAGACCATCTCGCCAGCCTCAAACTGCAATCAAAAAAGCAAATAAACAGAGGCATTGAAAAAAACAACAAAAAAAAGATAGTAAGAGACCCAATAGACAACTTGATGGCCACCGTCTCTAACTTCAATAAAATGGATTAAATCACCAAAACACACAAATAGCAAAGTCACAAAGAGAAGGAGGAAGCTAAGGAGCCCTCTCTTTTAGAAAAACAAAATAAATCATCAGTTCCCTGAAGAGAAATCGACAGGCCCACACTGATTTGCTGGTGTAAACATCCAAACAGCTAACAAAGAAGCAGTTCTACCCCTGCAGCCTCTGCCCAAAATGGGGGCAGTGAGAGTGCATGCTCATGGCGACACCAGCCTCCTCAGGACTTTACAAGGGGAGGGATCAGCACAAACAACCGGCCCCAGGCCAAGGTCTCAGCGTAAGGGCGCGAGGGTCCTCCAGGGAGAGCCGGCAGGCTGAGCCCCAGCACAGGAGAGGCTGGCGCCACAGGAGGAAGCATTCATTCCGGGCCTGGGCGACTGGCCCGGTGCTCAAATATGTAGCAGAGTCATTCGCATCAGCAGACTGAGGAGCAAATCGTGATCGAGTTAACTGGCACAGGGAAAACTCGACAGAACCCAACGGTAAGTTAGGACTAAAGAAGAGACAGAGAAAACAGCAGCCTCTCAGCAGATGAAGAGGGGAGGAGAAGCTTCACTGCCCCATGCGGAATGTGCATAGAAGGTGTGATCAGATGCGTGTACCCACACACCCACACACACAGAGGCACATATGTGCACATACACGCACGCATGCACACACACAGGCACACACACAGAGGCACAGCTTCTCCCACGCTGCACTGGGGCCAACTGAAAGACCAGAGGAAAACTTGAGCAACAGAATAAAATAATAGCACCTTGCAACTCAAAGTACAGTGTAAGCATCCAGGTGCCTGCGATGAAAACAATAAGTAACAGATGTCGCTGAATAAATAGGTAAATGGGAGAAATAAAGGTGCATCACCTTGGGGGTGACCTGAGGGCTCTGCCTCTCAGTAAGACCAGGACCACGGAAGGGGTTCGTAGTGGCAGGGGGAAGAGGAGGCAGGCTGGGTACCCACACAAGCACAGCAGCCCCAGGCCCTGCAGCCCACGCCCCACCCTGACTCCTTCCTGAGACCCTCGCTGGCCTCCAAGGAGCCCCTCACGCCTTTCCTTGATCAGCCTGGCTGGGATTTCTAAGCTGCAGCTGGAGACCTCGCTGTACACCAGATCTGATCACAGAGAAACGCTTTGCTTCTCACACCTCTTATGCACGTTCCGCGTCGGGCAGCCAAGCTTCTCCCTGCTCCCTGAACTAGAACACTGCACCCTGTTGGGCTTCAGGGCAACTTGCAAAGGGCACTGTTCAAGGGGAGGACCTTCCAGGGCCACGGAAGGGCACCAGGGCGTGCCCCAGAGCTCCGAGGTCCCCACGGTGGCATTCTCGCAGGCCAGCTCCCCGATCCCTTTGGCTTCCCAGACCACTCTGCCCTGGTCCCGGATTCGAGCACTGCTCCCTTCTCTCCCCTTTACCAATCTCATCCTTGGAAGAAAGTTCTCCTTTGCGGTGACTGCGGATTCTGAACTGCCTGTAATCTGGTTACGGCACTCCACCAAGTCCTGGGCATTGCGCATGTCTTAGTTACTTTTTACTCATTGCTGGGACAAATACCAGACACCCAAAATGAAGGCAGGAAAGGTTTATTTAGCTCACATTTACTGGAGGTTTTAGTCCATATTTGGCTGGCCCAAGCCTGAGTGGAACAGGGCAGAGAGCATCCAGTTCATGGCGGCAGAACAGCAACAATCATGACAGAGGCAGCCGACCAACCAGGGCGCAGAGAGCAACAGCATGAGTCTGCCTCTCTGTCTCTTTACATTACATTCAGGCTCTCTGCCTTAGGATATCTGCCCTAGGCCATACCCATAATCCCAGCAGTACTCAGACCCGTAATCCCATCCATACTAAAACACATAATCCCAGTGGATCGTGAGTCAAGTCTCAAACTCTAGAAGCCCCCGCCCCATGACCGTATGACGCTTTGAGGGGACAACTAGACACAAACCATAACAGTGCATTCTGAAAGGCAGCAACCCCCACAAAGTGCGCCCCCTTACTAACCATCGCTGTTGGTTGGTTCTTCCCTCCAGCAGGTGTAAGGGTGCACTTGGCTTTGACAAAAGCCACCACTCACCTGAGCTTTGTCCTGCGACGCTAGGCCCTGCCTGCCTGGAGTTTCTGGCCTCTTGGGTAACTGCGCTGATGTCACGCAAGTGCTGGCCTCCAGCTCAGCACTGAGGACCAGGGCTCCTCTGGAATGAGGGACAGGGGGCAGCAGCAGATGAACAGGGCTGCTGTTGATGGGAAAGGACGGGCCCAACTTGAGCTGCGGGGTGGGGGCCGTGCTGCCGGGGGACGGCCACCGTCCCCTTGAAGGGTCACTCTCTCTGAAACTCAAAGGGATCCCCAGAGGTCTGAGGAATAAAAGTGTTGCACTTGCTGCTTCCATTTTTTGCTTGAAAGACAGGAGCAGCGGGACAGCGGAGGATTTAGAGGATGACACACAGCCCCTGCCAGGTTGTTTGTTCTCAAAGGGAAACACACTCGGAGCTATTTTTTTAAAAAAGAAACACCTTTGCTTGTAACTTGGATCCTGGAACAGAAACCGCCCTCCCAAGCACCCGGCCTGGCATGCCCTCAGAGCACAGGCCCTCAGATACCAACCAGGGACCAGGGACGTGAGTGGCGCTTGCTCAACCACACCACCATCAACGAAGACTCCAGGTCGGGGATCGAAGCGGTAGCCTCAGCCCTGGATCGGAACTCTGCACGGCTCCTTCTGGGGTAAGGCTTGGTCCCTGACCGCCCCACCATCGTCCACGGCCACAGAGGTCCAGCCAGGACCTGGCTTATCAGAACCAAGCCCAGGGCGGGCTGGCGTAACAGACTCGTCTCTGCAAACACTCAGAAATAAAACTCGAGCTCAGAGAAAAGCACCAGGGCCATTGGGCCTGATCCTTCCGGTTATTTAGAGCAGATGGCTGCAGACAGAGGCCCACAGCATTCCAGATATTTGGAAGCTAGCTGAAGTGGTGTCAGGTCGACTTCCACTGAGAAGATCTGCAGTCTGATTGTTTTCCGATCACGGGAATTCAAACTCCTCGAGACAGCGCCAGGTCTACATTTGCTCCCGCTGTTTCCGTCCCCAGTTAGAGCACTCCACGGATCTAGCAAGCATCTCCCTCTCCCCTGCCCTAAGAAACACGGCGCCCCACCTTCCCGAGTTCAACGCACATTCATGGAATGTTCACTTCGCCAGTACCTGGAAATCTGACTTTGTAAGCTAATTTCTTCGTAAACTCTGAACGGACATTCCTTTGCTCTGCGTCAGCTGTCTTGCCCCTGGCTTCCATGTGGACCCCTGGGGTACACAGCTCACAGGCCTCTGTTGTCAATTGGCAAAGTGGGCACCCAGGAAAGCACGTGTCCTGGGGCTTGTTAGGGTTTGTCCAGAGGACGCTGCCTCTGGACCCCAGCAGGCCCGTTTCCTGACTCCAGCAAGCAGTGGGGTGCAGAGGTTTTGGTGAAACCCAGAGCCTCACACACAACTGTCGCTAAACAAGGCGGGATGCACTGCCCCCCACCAAAGCCAGAGCTTCCAGGGGCGCTGGCCTCACCCCAGTCCAGGCAGTGGACCGCTTATGGCCACAAATGTGAATGCCAGAGGGGAGGAGGGGAGGAGGGGAGGAGCGGGCACTGTTCCCACACAGAACTTTGGTTTCTAGGCAAAAACTTTGCCTTCTCTGGAGAGGCAGCCAGCTCCTCGAAGCATGTTATATAAGCCTGTCAGACCAGGGAAAGTGAGGCGCGGAGCTTGCGGAGCAGAGAGGCCCTGTGAGCAGAAGCAGCCTGCTCCGCTTTCCAGAGCGAGGCAGGCTCAGCCCACAGATGTCTCCGTGGGCCCTGAGTCTCCAGCCAACCCATCCGTGCCAGAAGGCCCTGCCTCCCAGGCCGAGCCGAGGCCCATCACTGGGTTAGCGTGGCTCGTGCATGTCCACAGCGTTCATTGGCGTTTCACGAGCAAAGCTGCATGGCTTGTCCTCAAAGTCCCTCCATTCTTCCCCAAGTGTCAAGGAAACAGCAGAACAATAGCTGTTCTGAGGGGACAGGATCCAGCGGGACAGGAAAACAGATCGGTGTGGGTGGGACTTTGGAAATGCCCATACAAAATGTGTCTGGCACGCCCTCCCGTTTTCAGGGGCCATAACACACATTGCGAGGCGCTGCACTGCGGGAACACTGCCGTGGTGTGCAGCGGGGCTGGGACGTTCTAGTCACGCGAGCACACTTCTCCTAAACAGCTGCGGGAATCAAGCTCACCTATGTTTAAAATAAAGTATTTCATGGCAATGCAATGGAGCTGAGAAAAGTATCTCCTCTCGTATATTATATTCCAGGAAGAAATAGAGAACGTGCCCTCTCGGGCACATGGCACCTATTTTAAATGCCTTGTCTTGGGATATTCTTACATAAGATATTTAAGAAGTTCTATTCTATGTTCTTTGCTCTTTATGGTCTTTTATTTTTTGAACACTCAGCTCTATTTCCAGGGAGAAACAACGCAGTAACTTTATTATACTTAGAACTAGCGCGCCCGGAATAGACTTGCGGTTGGCCTCTCTCCGGGGACTGCTGCGATCTCGTTAGCAATCTCATTGCATCTGGGGCCCACTCGACTCCCTGGTGCTGGGGGGCGAACTCAGCACCCCAAAATTGTGGGCTCAACCTCTCCCGAGGAGCAGGGATGACACGCGTCCCTCCGCCTGTCGCCAGAGGTCTGCGACATCTGGGAACACAAATATTTTCACGAACCGCTGACCCAGAAAGAGCAAGTGGGCCGGCAAGTGGAGTTCGCATGATTTTGAGGTGGTGTCTCTTTAGAGGCACCCTTCAGCCCCTCTAAGAGAGCAGGGGCGACCCCAAGCGCCGCCCCTGGCACAGGTGCTCACGGCCGCCTGGGCGGACTCACCTCAGCGTGAAGCGATCCTCGGTGCAGTTTCTGGAGACCAAGATGGGGAAGGTGAGCACGTCGCCTCGGCGAGCCGTCCTGGGGACGTAGTGCACGGCCACGTTGCCGTCCAGCCGCAGCTCCTTCAGCGCCGGGCTGCTGTGCATCTGGTAGAGGAAGACGCTCCCGATTCGGTGCAGGGGCGGCCCGGACTCGTCGATGTCATTGCGGCCCATGCGAGCGCCGCCGGTCCTCCACCGGTCCTCCCGGGCGCAGTCCCCGCGCGCGTCCCCGGGCTGCACCGCGTAGTACAGCTCCACCGGGCTGCCCTCGGGCTGCTCCGCGGCCTTCCTCCTCCCGGCCACCACCGTCGGGGGGCTGAACCAGGCGGCCGGGACCTCCAGCTCCGCCACGCACAGCCCCAGGTCCCCGGCGAGCCGGCAGCTGCCCCGCACCTCCCGGGTCTCACGGAAGGCGAAGACGCGCAGGCAGGGCAGCCTCTCCGCGGGCCGCGCGTCGTCCCAGTCCCGGCCCACCAGGTGGAAGAGGACCTGCACCTTGGGGCGGCTCGGGTAGATCTTCTCCCGCAGGATGGAGGCCTTCAGCTTCCAGTTGAGGGAGAACGTGCTGGTGACGCCGAAGGGGCTGGCGGGCAGCAGCAAGTCCGGGGGCACCACCTGCTCAATGGAGAAGGGCCCGTAGCTGGCGTTGAGCGCCGGCAGCTGCTTGGACTTGTAGATGAGGAAGGACTCGACCCGGGACTGCAGGCTGGAGTTGCGCATGATGTCCTGGTTGGCCTCCTTCAGGAAGAAGGACACGTCGGCGTTGTTGATGTGGTAGGTGACCGGCAGGTAGGTGGGCAGCAGGGAGAAGCGCTGGATGCTCTCGAGGATGCCCCGGCTCTCGGTCCCTGTCGGGAGGCAAGGGAGGCAGGGTTAGCGACTGAGCCGCCCTTCCTGGCGGAGGGCCTGGGGCTCGGTGCCGGCGAGGCCACCATTCTCCATCCGGCGCCTCTCATACAAATCACCTGCGGTGGATGGACACGGGTGCGAAGTGCTGGGGGCCACACTTGTTTTAGAAACACCACATGCCCCTCATGGAAGTAGGAAGTCGGGGGGCTTGGTGTCCCTCCAAGCCCTCATTCGTCATGCAAGAGAAGCAAATGCAAAGGAAAGAGTCTCTCAATTTGGACACGGGTCACCAGGGAGTGCCTGTCCAAGGTTAAGGAGTGGTGGGCAAGCATGGGAAGGTGTGATCGCCTACTTCCCACGACAGAGAGGCCCCATCCATCAGCCCAGACCGACAGAGAGACAGATGGGCACCGGAAACAAGCCTGGTTTATCAACAGTCAGCTCCAGGGCAGGTCCATATCCCTCCTGCTACCTGTTGTGCCCCACCACACACACACACACAGACACACACACACACACACACACAATGTGGAAAGACGCACTGGCTGGTGGGAAAAGGAAAGGCCAGGGCCGAGAAGACCAAGATGGACCGTCACCAGTGTGGTACAAAGCACTGGGCAGAGGCGGGCAAGCTGGGAAGGGCCATACCGCGCCCACCCTTGGTGTGTCCAGGCCCAGAGCAGGGTATCCGGGGCAGCCTCTCCCTCCCCCTTCTGCTGCACCCGCCCCCGTGCAGCCCAAGCCATTGCCGGTGGACAGCAGCATCTTCACCCTCACTGAGCTGCTTCTGCTCTCGGGGGAGGGAAGAAAAGGGATCCAAAATGTTATTTTTACAGTTTGCCTTACATTGTGTAAGAAAAACACAGACAGAGGAATTGCATAACTCAGAGGACCAATTTAACGGGTTTTAGAAATGGAAGCCACAGGCGGGGGCAGCGCTCGCCTTCCCGGCAGAGTTCCAGAGGCTGGCAGGAGCCTCGCCTCACGCCGGGGCCCTGTCACATGTTCTCCTTGCCCTGGCGTCCTGTGTTGCCCCAAAAAGGGTGACAAACACTGCCCTGTATCCAGACCCTTTTGGCACCTGCCTGGAGCAGCAGAGACAGCAAAGGACCCGGAGACAGGTCCTACGCCCCGCTTTGCACACACAGCCTCTAGGCAGCGTGCAGCCCCAGGCGTCAGGCTCCTGGCCTGGGAGCGGCTCCAGGACCCGACCTAACACTGCAGGTGTGCCGGCCAAGGCCTGCGCTGTGCCTGTGGGGACCAGTTCTAATGGACCGCGGTGACCCTGGAAGACGTAGCCTCATGGCATGTGTCCCTCCCCAGGCCTGGTGATGCCTGTCCCCCTTTGGCTGTACCATAAACACCCACAAAGATCTGTGGCCCTTTTTCTCCACAGCACGCACAGTCGTGAGGACCAGCACCCAGCCAGGACCAAGCTCTCAGAAAACATTTCATAAGCCAGAGGGAAATGACCCAGGGCGAGCGGCGATGCGCAGGCCACCACGGAGCATGGATTACCTGCTGGCCACACGCCTGGCCTCCACATCACTGTAATCGGATCCTGAGCCTTTCATCCCCCTAAGAGCTCCTGTAATCTGACTACAAGCCTGGGGCTGAGGGGCCCCTGACTCCAGCCAGCAAGGGTCACCTGGGGGCAGCAGCCCCTCTGGTGCCTCCCAGTCAGATGTGCCTCGGGTACCCATGCCAAGTGCCTGGATGGCAGGAATCGCCGTGCAAAGCGACCAGGCCCGGAAGCTCTTCGCTGCTGCATGTGGCTTCTGAGCCTCTCTCCCTGGTATCTGACCTCCAAGTTCATCTTTTAGCAGTGCTCCGGGGGCCCTAAAGCTCAACTCATCTGCCTTATGTATCTGTTCCTCTATTCCTTTATTTGTCATTCACAAAGCTCTCCCCGGCAACAGCTCCCAAATCACAGTGGCTGATGTGACCTTCACCACCCGAGTCCCACGGGGCACTGTGACAACCACGTAGCCCCGCCATGGGCTCTGACCAGTCAACCCGCCGTAGCCGCCGAAGCCCCTTAGCCCAAGGCATGAGATGGGCTCATGTCTCCACGCAGCTCTTCGGCACTCAGAGATTTTATGTTATTTTTAAACAATCGTCTCCCCTAAGCCAGGCATTTAAGAAACCTAAGGACGAGGCAGCGCGAGCACAGGATCCTACATTTACCCAGGACTCAAAAGAAGCAAAGCAATAGAACAGCGGGTAAGAAGTCTCATCCCGCCTGCCCGCCCGAGTGCCAGGCAGAGGTCACACCCCAGTGCGCCCCTTCCCCAGCCAGCAGGGACTCTACAGTCACACAGGAAGGCGAGGTCGGGCTGCACACCCTCACAGAGCACCACCTCTGAAGTACAGAGGTTCCTGGGCACAGGAGGCATCTGAGATGGAAGCGGCGGGCATGCTGGTGACATGCGGCGTGCTCTGCGTCTCCACCCTGCTGGTTCCTCCAGGCTGGGGGTGCACTGGCGTCCTGGCCTGCACAGAGTTCACTGCTAGTCCTGGTCGCCAGGGAAGGCCCTCTGGATTTGCTAGGGACACTCCGTGTGACCACAGTTCTTCCTGTCCCCATCACCTACTGTGGATGCAGTGGTGAGAGGAAGCCCTGAGCTCTGTGTGACCCACTTGGGCCTTAGGCTCAACCAGTCTCCTGGGTCAGCCGGTGGCAAGGTCTGCTGGCCCCAGCGAGGGTATCCTGTGTCCCTTGGCATCCTCAGGGGACAGGGGCTTCAGGACACCTGATGCTGCGGTGTCTTCTGTGAAGTGACAGATGTGCATGTGACCCGCACGTGGCCTCCAGCGCAGCCAGCATTGCACCCTGCCTCTTGGAGCCTCAGGCTACCCTGATGCTATGGGAATGGATGAGACCAAGCATAAGGGAAACATCCCAGCGCCTCACACAGGCGGCGCTGTGCTCCAGAACTTTTCATCCACCACGGTGGGAATCCTCAGAGGCAGAGGAGAAAGGAACTTTTGGTGCCACCATGGGGTCCCCCTGTGTCTCTACCAGAGCTCAGGAAGTGTCACTGGGCTTGAGCCCCACCGCCACCTGGCAGCCCCCATGGAGACCGTTCGTGCCAGCCAGGCGCAGCACCCCCAAGTGCTCCCCAAGGTAGAGGCCCAGACATTAGGACTCCCGTTCAGAAGCGTCATCGTCGGCATGAAAATGAAGTCTGAACTCCAAATATTGCACAGAGATCACTGCACAAGAAATTATAGGACAGGCCTTGGTGGGCTCCATGTGCCATGCCAGGGCCGAGGCTGTTTCCAAAGTCCTAAAGGAACCTCCACAGAGTGAGCGAGGTGCACCCAGCGGTCCCTGCAGACCCAGCTTCCCAGAGCTCTTGGAGCCCAGGGAGGAGCCTCCAGGCCTGGGGGTGGAGCACGGAGAAACCACGCCCATCCCCAGAGCTTCCATGAGGCCCAGCGCAAGCTTGCCAGCTCTGTTGTCTGCCCACCCCATGCGCTGCAGAACGCTGTTCTCAGGAAGCTGGGGAACCTTGCAGAGGAGTGGGGCTCAGAGCAGGGTGCACCGCAAAGGCGGAGCAGTGGCAGGACACTGGGCGCGCAGTGAGGACACACAGATGCGTGCAGGAGTCTGCAGCACGGAGTGGAGAGAGCAGCGCGGACAGGCAGCGGAACCGGCAGCCCAGTGGGTCCAGGACGCGCCCTCCGTGCAACGCTGCTCCCATCCCAGGGCCTCTGGATTGCAGCCTGCTGCGGGGAGGCCCCTCAGGGCGCCTCAAGAGCCCTCCTGTGCCTGAACATGCTACACACGGCGCGGCAGAAACTGTCTTCACCAGCGGCGTACTTAGCTGCACGCAGGGTCCCTCCTTGGCAGGTCTTGAGAGGCGGCGACCTGGTCTGTTCTCAGGGGCCCCTTCAGAGGAACAGGCTGGGAAGTCGGTGTTTGGTGAAACCTGGGCAGGGACGGGACAGCGCCACACGGGGGAGCGCATCCCGGAGGACTGGTGGGCGGCAAGGATGGGGCGAGTTCTGAAAGGCGCACTTGCAGAGGGCTGGGGGAGACCCAGACGTCTCCCACAGGCATGTGCCCATGCACACGTGCACACACGCACACACGCACGCATACAGTCGCTCCCACACCTCTGGCACGCATGCAGTGTGTGTGCACACCTGTGAGATGCCAGATAGGCTAATCAACCTGTTCGTGTCCAGCGTCTCACAGTATACGTAGTTATCAAAGCACCGCGCTGCACATCGTAAACATATACAAGTTCTATTTGCCAGTGGTACCTCAAAAAAAAAA
>PVKN010031482.1:0-12473 GCA_004027915.1 Capromys pilorides | reverse complement strand
AAAAAAAAATACAGAACAAAACAACAACAGTTGCTATTTATTAAGACTAGGAAAGGATTTTAGGCAGTGTGCAAAGATGAGTTGTTTTAAACATGTGAAGTTTGAAAGTGTCTATCACACATCCAGCCATTGTGTCAAGTAGGCATTTAGTGTATGAGTCAAGTTCCAGAAAGAGGTTTCAACTGGTTATATTCTCTGGAGATAAAAATTTGCAATGTATCAATTGTAGATATAATCAGGGGGCTGGCGAGATAGCTCAGTGGTCTAAAGCTCCTGTTTAGGCAAGGTTAGGCAACCCCAGGGACCACAGTTCGATCCCTGGCATCACATGCTGCACCAGCCCTACCCCCAGGGAAGGCTGGACTGGCCATAACATAAATAAATAAAGTTTTTAAAAAGACATAATTAGAAATCAACAGGGGCAGGCGAGATAGCTCAGCAGTCTAAAGTGCCTGCTTAGGCAACTGCAGGGACCCCGTTCGATCCCCGGCACCACATGCTGCGTCAGCCCCCACCCCCAGGGCAGGCTGAACTAGCCATAAGATAAGTAAATAAAACGTAAAAAAGAAAAAAAGTCAACAGACTAGATCATGTCTTTTACAAAGTAAGTGTTAATAAAAGAGGGAAAAGTTATATATGCCATGGAGTAGTGCAATATATTTGGAGGTATTAGAAGGAAGAACAAAGAAGAAAGTGGTTAACCAGTGAGGAGGAAAAGTAAAGACAGATGCTTATTGTACTAGCTAGCATAACCTAGAGGTTATTGGAGACCTTGATCAGTAATTTATCTGAAGAGGCAGCGGTGAAATTGTATTTATTAAAACAAAATATGAGAGCTTGAAGACAGGGAATGTAGACAATATTTTCAAGAAGGTGAATATAAAGAATCAACAGATATAGGAAGCTGATGAAGGATGTGAAGTCAGGAGGAGTTTTCTCAACTGACTATGGTGGTATTCTGCATAATTACCTGTGATGAATGTGATAAATGTATATGTGTGTGTATAGTACCAATATTAATTTTTTTTGCCAATACCATGCTGATTTTATCACGGTAGCTCTGTAGTATAACTTTAGGTCAGGAATTGTAATACCTCCTGCCTTGTTTTTGTTGCCCACAATATTAATTTTAAAATAACAAAAGTGTCAAAATATACTATCAAAAGTATGAAAGAATAGAAGATTTAGCCCTCAAGAGATTAGAAGAGAGGAAGACAGGCAAAACCTATAGGAACAGATACAGATAGATGGATAGATATATGGTGTGGCAATTTGGGCATTTTTCTTCTGATTTTTTTCTATTTTCAGTGTCAAATAAGAATCAGAGTCAGGGAAGATGGGTGGTCTGAAAGAGTGATGGGGTGACTAGATTCGGAAATGTATTGGCAGCACTAAGGCTCAATTTAAACTGGCAAGATACAAAGTGAGATCATTTAGTATGGTTGCTTTTCTTAGATTAGCCGTGGCATAGGACTGTCTTAGTTACTTTTACTTGTTGCTGGGACAAATACCTGACACTCGAAGGAAGGAAAGGTTTATTTAGCTCACAGTTACTGGAGGTTTCAGTCCATGTTCGTTTGGCCCCAGGCTGAGTGGAATAGGGCAGAGAGCATCCAGTTCATGGCAGCGGAACAGCAACAATCTCAACAGAGGCAACTGACCAATCATGGCACCAGAGAGCAACATCATGAGTCTGTCTCTCTGTCTCTCTTTATATTACATTCAGGCTCTCTGCCTCAGCCTATCCACCTTAGGCTACACTCATAATCCCAGGACTCAGACCCATAGTCCTATTCGTACTAAAACACATAATCCCAGTGGATCATGAATCAAGTCTCAAGCTCTAGAAGTCCCCTCCCCATGATTGCATGAGGCTTTGTGGGGACAACTAGCCATAAACCATAGCATTCTGACCCTGGATCGCCAAAGTCTCATGCATGTCTCTTTGTGCAAAAGATATTTTAGTCCATCTGGAAAAGTTGCCGAAGTCCCAACAGTTTCAGTGTTGCTGAAAAGTCCAAGTTCCAAGTCTCCTCCAAGATCCAAGACAAACTCTCAGCTGTGAGCCCCTATATAAAAGAAAAGTTAAACACATCCAGCATTCAAAGGTACAAGATAAACTTTACCAATCCAAAAGTTGCAAACAACAGGGTAATACAAAACACTGGGACCAACGCATGTCCAAAATCCAGCAGGGTAAACATTAAATCCCATAGTTCGAACTGGAACATCTGAAGCAGTCTGCACTGAGTTGTGAGCATCAAAGGCCTTACACGGCTCCACCCTTATGGCACTCTTGGTGGAGGTTTCCATGGCTTCTCTCTTAGGCCAAATTTGCCCCTCTTTGCACAATCCATGTTCCTGGCTTTTCCAAACTTCTGGGGTTTCCACTGAACAGGCTTCTCACTTCTCACAGGGCTTTACACATTGCCCTCTCGGGGGCACACTGCCTGGCCTCCCAGGCCTTCTGCAATCTAGGTGGAAGCCTTCTTAACACCTCTTGCATTCTGAATGCATGTAAAACCAATGTCATGTGGATGCTGCCAAGGTCTGCTGCCAGTTGGAGCAGTAGTCAGGCTTCCTTCTCTCTTGGTTGTAGGGGTGGAGTGCCTGGATTGATGAAAACTCTGACCTTGATTCTGAGGAACAAATTCTCCATGCCGGTGCCATTTTGGAACCTGGTTTGGCCATTGCCGCCGGTCTGGTACTTGGGTCTGTGTGGCTTTTTTCTCAAGGCAAAGCCACTCTCTGTTGCAATTCTGGGGCTGCAAAGGGTGGAGAGCTGCTGCCTCTTGTGATGCACTCAGGCCATCCTTTTGATTTTCTGGTTCCTTCCCAGCAATGGAGATCCCTTCAGCTCCATTTTGCAGTCCACAGCTCTCCTGGTGGTTCCTTCCTGGCCAAACTCACAACATTGTAAACCATCCTTCTTGGCTCTTTGATCTTGATTTTCAACATCAATCTGGTTAAAAGCCGTCAATAACAACCATGCCACTGCCCCAATAGTTTGCTGCTTTGAAATATCTCTTGAAAGATTAATCAGTCCTCCATGCTTAATCTCAGTCTTAGGCAAAGTCTCTGGGCATGAGCAAAATTCTGACAGACTTTCAGCCAATCCATAGCACAAATTATCTGGAGTCCAATGACCAATGCTGTCCTTTTTCCCAGGAGAAACCTCCTCAGCCTGGTCTTTACAGGCAGGCCTTCTGTCAGTCTTCTTGTCTAGGCTCTGACCAGAATCTCCTCTACAGAGCAGCCGAAGCTTTTCCAGCTCTTTGCAAGTAGAAGACCTCTCCAAATATTTGCTATCTCTGCTCATAAGCCATTCTTTATATCCAGGCTTCAAGCCAGTCTTCTGGTCTGAGTTCTGACCAGAGTCTCCCAGTCAAAGCTTTTCCAGTGCTTTGCTTGTAGGCAACATCTCTGAACCTTTCCTATCTCTTTCCATAAACCATTCCCAAAAGCTCATAATCCACATTGTCAGGTATAGCCACAACAACAACCCCACTCTTGGTACCAAATTCTGTCTTAGTCACTTTTTACTCATTGCTGGGACAAAATGAAGGAAGGAAAGGTTTATTTAGCTCACAGTTGCTGGAGGTTTCAGCCCATATTTGGCTGGGCCAAGATGGATAGGCTGAGGCAGAGAGCCTGAATGTAATATAAAGAGAGACAGAGAGACAGACTCACGCTGTTGCTCTCTGGAGCCCTAGTTGGTCAGTTGCCTCTGTCAAGATTGTTGCTGTTCTACCACCATGAACTGGATGCTCTCTGCCCTGTTCCACTCAGCCTTAGGCCAGCCGAATATGGACTGAAACCTCCAGCAACTGTGAGCTACATAAACCTTTCCTTCCTTCATTTTGAGTGTTAGGTATTTGACCCAGCAACAAGTAAAAAGTAACTAAGACAAGGGCAGAAAAGATAAAACTTGAAAACATTGGTTAAATTAAGGTATTTTATTAAGTATACAGAAAATCATATATGTGAAATATAACCATCATATATTGAGAAAAAAATGTATGTATGAATTTCTCTTGATAGCATGAGATAGTTATTCAAAGTGGAGGAAAAGCATTTACTGCGTGCCAAACATTGTGTTAGAAGACATAGGAATCTTAAAATCTATCCATTTATTCTACTAGTTATATTTCCAAGTGCTGGGGATATAGTGGTGGGTAGGCAGATGTCCTTACACTCATGAAGTTTATATTTTAATTATAGTTTATTGGGGCTGGCGAGATGGCTCAGTGGTCTAAAGTGCCTGCTTAGGCAGGCTTAGGTAACCCCAGGGATCCCCGGGCCCCACATGCTGCGCCAGCCCCACCCCCAGGGCAGGCTGAGCCGGCCATAAAAAGAAATAAACAAATATAGTTTATTGAAAATGTTAGTGGCACACGTGGAACAGGAAAAAAAGAAAGTTAATTCCCCAGATTATGATCTTATAGAGATAATACATATGTAGGGATGAATTGAGTCAGTGCAAGTTTAAATGTAGATTTAAGGACATAGGTCCATGGTACATTATGTAGAACTTTTAATGCCTAATGCTTTGGGATTTTGTTTGTGTTATTTTTTGATTTTAGAAAGATAATATAGATGAGGTGAGCTGACAGTCTGGTGTTTGAAAAAACACTTAAGGGTCATTTTGTTTTTGTTGTTGTTGGTATTGGGAATTGAATTTACAACCTCATACTTTCCAGGGAGGTGATGAGCCACTGAACTGTATTCCCAGCCCTTGTTTTGTTTTTTGAGAAAGGTCTCTCTGTGAAGTCCAGGCTGGCCTTGAACTTATTATGTAGCTCAGGCTGTCTTGGACTCGTGGCAGTCTTACTGCCTCATCCCCCCAAGTGCTGGGAATTATAGACCCGTGACACCACACCTGGCTTGAAAAAGCACTCTTAAACACATAAATATTTTTGCATTATAGCATATAAATATTATCAGAAGTTGTAGTAAGACTAACATGGGTCTGGGTCAGGTTTTATCACTAATGAGTTATGAAAAAACTCAGAATTTTTTGGATTTCAGGATTCTGAACACAATATGGAAAAGACAAGGACTTTGTATCGCGCTGCCCACCCCCCACCCCCCATGCCTGGGGATGGAGACCCCATTTGCTAAACAAAGGAGGACTCCCATACTTTTTGTTGTTGTTGTTCTTTTGAGACTGGGTCTCATTGTGCAGTTCAGGCTGCCCTTGAGCTCACTTTTATAGTCCAAGTTGGTCTGAAACTTGCACTTATCCTCCTGCGTCAGCCTCCCAAGTGCTGAAATTACAGGTGTGCACCACCACGCCCGGCTAGGACTTTGTACTTTTATGGGAGAAAAAACATCACACAAAAGAAATGAACATGATTTGTTGGGGACAGTGAGGAAAACTGAGTTGACTAAAGCCAAGGAGATGTGTGTTTGAAAGAATGAACACATTTGAATAGTTAAATCCAGATTATTAAAATCTTTGAATGCTGCTGACAGCTGTAAGTGAAGTGACAGCAAGAATTACTAGTGAGATTATTGGAAGACACCCCTTTCAGCAGCTATGTGATTAAATAGAATAAGAAAAACTAGAGTTCATTCAATTGGCCAGTATTTGTTGAGTGACTGTTGTTAAATAGTGTTTTTTTACTTGTTTAGATGGAAATTTTGAGGATAACAATCCCTGATGTTTATAGCTTTTATAATGCCACTTGCTCTGCCCACCCATGCCTACACTACACAAGAAATGAATTGTGAACAGATTTGTAGGACTCTTCGAGTGAGTCTTTATTTGGATCTGAGCTGAGGCACCTGGGATCAATACATTGTAGAGAGCTCTTGTGTACTAACTTTAGAAGTATGAGGGGAGTGCTGCATTTGTAGAGCAGCAGGGGTATTACTGTTACTCAGCTTTGAACGTTTCACATGTGTATGAGTGGCCCAAGTTAAATTTGCCATGGTGTCACCTGTGACTGTTCCAGATTCAATCCTTCTGCAGTCAAGGCAGAAATCTCATGAAGGCTGCAAGGTCTCAAGGATAGCTGCAGCTGTCAGGGCAGGAGATCTGCAGCACCATTGAGCTTGATTTATACCTGCCACTGCTCCATGAGTTTCTAGGAAACTGTCCATGATGTTCACAGTGCTTTGGGATTTTAGGATTTTGAAGATAACAAGAGTGGGCTCTGGTCCTTTCCCAGTCTTGATTTTGTTAAGGCCGGTGGTTACACCCACCCCCACCAAAGTAAAGGAGGGATGCTTTGATTTATGTATCAGCTGAGCTGTAACCTCCTTTTAGCAGCACCCAGAAGACAACTGTAAAGTATCCTCAGTAGTGGTAGAACACACTGGGACAAATTGTATTCCATCCTCAGGATCAAGGAAGACTGGGGTGTATTAAAGGGAGGGGCCTAAGAGCTGACTGTTGGAACACTCCCGTCTAGTTGTGGAGGAGTGCAAGATTGAGCTGTTTCTCCTGTCTCATAATCCCTTAAAGTGCTGCTACTCTTACTAGACTGGTATCTCTTATTGAGCCCTTTACAATTTATTTGTTCAGACATCTTCCTATGTAGTTTAGGCTGATCCTGAGTTCACTGTGTAGTGCAGGCTAGCCTCTAGCAAAGTGATCCTCCTGACTTAGCTTCCCAAGTCCTGAGATTATAGGTGTATGCCACCACACCTTTTACAATTTTGACAGGAATTGTAGTAGTTATATCTTAACAGTCTTTGTCCTTGAGAACTTTGTTTTTGGAAAAAAAAGTTAGGGTACATAATTAAATTGCAAAATATTTTACTTCATAAAAAGAATTTTCAAAATAAATATAAAAATAAAATAAGAGAGAAGAATGGGTACGATGGCGTGAGCCTGTAATCCCAGTGCTTGGGAGACTGAAAACAGGAGGATTACTATGAGTCCAGTCTGTGTAGTGAGACCCTGTAGACCCTATACTAAATATATTTTTTAAAAAGGCTTAAAAAATAATAAAGGAAGGAGTGGCCAAATAGCTCAATGGATTAAAGCACCTGCAAGCAGGCGCAGGGTCTGCTGTTCCAGTCCCACCCCAAGGGTGCACTGAAAGGCAAATGAGACTGGGCATGGCGGTGCGTACCTCGGATTCCAGCTCTTGGGGGGCTGTAAGTAGGCAGATCACTATAAGTCCAATGATCTAGTAGTGAGATCCTGAACACCCTGTAGACCCTTCCTTAAAATACAAAAAATTACTACTAATAATAATAGTTTTCTAAGGGATAAAGTGGATGCGCCCCCCACCCCATCATACTCAGGGCCTTGCATTCACCAGGCAGGCATTGTGCCTCTGAGCTATGTCCCCTACCCTGGATTTCTTTTTCTAGATAGTAGTCCTAGATCTTAATTCAGGCATATGCTTCAAGTGAAGACAGTCTCATTCAAAGATAGTAAATTATCTTATTTTGACTTACATACACCAAGGAGTTTCTTTTCAATACATACTATATTTCTGGAAGACATTATAATACCTGACATATAAGAGATGCTCAGAATTTTTTTTTTTTTTTTGTCTTTTTGAGACAGGGTCTCATTAGGCGGTTCAGGCTGGCGTTGAGCTCACTTTTGTAGCCCAGGCTGATCTTGAACTCACATTGATCCTCCTGCCTCCCAAGTGCTGGGATTACAGGCATGTGCTACCACACTACCACGCCCGGCTTCAGAAATATTTTCAAATGAATTTGGTGCATGAAAGTTAAATTATACGCTTTGTGTGAGTCCTATCCCAAAGAAAGGCTGAGACAGGAAAGTCACAAATACTACTTAGCCAACTTAGTAAGTCCCTGTCTCAAGATTAAATAAGTAAATAAAAATAAAAAAGGGTTGGGGATGTACCTTAGTGGTAAAGAAGGCCTGGATTCAATTCCTCAGTACCATAAGACAAAAATGGTAACAATTTCTTATAAAAGGTTTAAACCCTGAGATCAACCTAAAACCAGTGAAATATTTATGTTTAATAAAACTTAAATTTTATTGAACTAAAATATAGAGAATATATTCCTTTTAAACTGATGAATACTAAAATATAAAAGCTTATTTTTTGAGCTGAGCATGGTACTGCATGTCTGTAATCCAAGTACTCAGGAGGCTGAGGCAGGAAAATCATAGCAAGTTCAAGGCCAGCTTGGACTACACAGTAAATTCAAGATCAGCTTGAGCTATATAGGGATACCCTATCTCAACAACAACAAAAATTATTTTTATCTCAGTTATATTTGCTACAGCATCAGTGGCAGGTATTATCAGTGTTGAGTTATAACAGTGATTCTTAAATCTTTTTATTTCCGATGTACACCTTGTTCATTGCATCTGTAGAAAACATATTTTTAAATGTATTTATAACTAAATGAATTTAAATTTATTCTCAACTATATTTTAATTTGTTTTAATTCTGATTTTAGGTGTTTATTACCTTGTCCCTCTTATGATGCCCATTTGTGATGTTAATCAGTAATTGGCTCTTTTTCTGATAAATTTTTGTCTTTTTTGCAGGGAAAGAGATGCTGATAACAAGTTTTGGAAATCTCTGTTTTTTTGTGGAATACAATTCTGTAAAATTTTCGTAAGTTTTGTTGGTAATAATATATGCTTGTGATGGACCCTAGAAATACTGCTATGTTAGGATTGGGCCCTGATTCCGAAGGTTTTTCAAGAAAGAGTCCTTCTGCCATCAATACTGGCACACTGGTCAGCAAGAGAGAAGTAGAGCCAGAGAACAACACAAAGTCTGAGGAAGAGGACCTTCGCAAGCGAAATCGAGAAAGGAATGTTGAAACAGGAAAGGATGATGATTTGACTGATGCACAGCAACAGTTTTCAGTGAAAGAAACAAACTTTTCAGAGGGAAATTTAAAATTGAAAATTGGCCTTCAGGCTAAAAGAACTAAAAAACCTCCAAAGAACTTGGAGAATTATGTATGTCGACCTGCCATAAAAACAACTATCAAGCACCCAAGGAAAGCACTTAAAAGTGGAAAGATGACAGATGAAAAGAATGAACACTGTTCTTCAAAACGGGTAAGTGGAATTCTCAATGATATGTGGTACTGGCAATATTTGGATTTCTTGTCTATTAATTTTCATCTAACCTATGTACATATACCAAAAAGTTTGGTTTTAGTCTTTTCATGTTATTTTCAAATAGTATGTCACCAGTGTAATACATAACCATATGTGAGTTGTTGTTGTTGTTTGGGTTTTCTTTGGTGCCGGGAATCAAAGTCAGGACCAAATGCATGCTCTTGTACGTACTTTTATTTGTATAATTATGACATGTTTTCAATGGTGTATACTCACATTCTTGCTTTTAGTGTGAAAGTACAAAAATACTGGATTTGTACATAGGAAACTTAGATTAAAATCCTGCCTCCAAAATTACTAACAATAAGATTAAGGAAAAATTAACAAGAGAAATTAAAGACCAAAATTGACAAATAGTTTAATACTATCTAGCTTCCAGAATGGAAGGACCAGAGTTACCAGCATATGTTGAAAGCTTTCAAATGAATGAAATTTATAAATGAATTATTTATGAAATATTCCTGTTGCTATACTTCAAGGCAAGCTAATGTACTAAAAATGTCAGCCAAGCACAGTGGCTGTAGTTACGTCTACTTAAATACCTGAAGTAGGATTTCTTGTAAGCAGCATGTGTGTCCATACACACAAAGTTAGAAGTATTCATATACACACACATGTATAGTAGAGTTAAGCAAATAGAAATGACAACATTTTGGCTAAAATTTAGGAATATTCCTCATTATGGTGACTTGATTTTTAGTGTTCTTTACTATAAAAATTCATACTTTTTTTTTTTTTTTTAATGGCCGGCTCAACCTGTCCTGGGGGTGGGGCTGGCGCAGCATATGGTGCCGGGGATTGAACTGTGGTCCCTGTGGTTGCCTAAGCTTTCCTAAGCAGGTGCTTTAGACCGCAGGTGCTTTAGACCGCTGAGCCATCTTGCCAGCCCTCATACGGTTTTTAAGTATTGGCAGAAACCATAGTGCTGCAGGCAATTTGTTCTCCTGATTGCTAGGGCATCCAGAATATTTGTTGTTCTCCATAAGATCATAGAGTTAGGAGGTATCTTGAGCTGATTTGTTGATAAAATCACATGAATAAGTTAATAAATTTGAGGTCAGGAAAAAAGTATTGTACCAGTTCTTTTTATTTTTTATTTTTTTGTCCTTTTTGAGGCAGGGTTTCACCGTACAGTTAAGGGTGGTCTTGACCTCACTTCAGCAGTACTCTTCCTTCAAGGATTACAAGCATGTACCACCATGCCTGGCTTGTGCCAGTTTTATAGTATGAAATTAAGTAATGCATAAAGTAACTAAAATGTGTGGTTAACATGATGTCACACAAATGTCATATCTTTACTCGACAAAGTAAACATGGTCAAGAAAATGGCTGTGCATGGTGCCATACACTTGTAATCAACACTTAGGAGGCCAAGGCAGGAGGAACCCTGTGATTTCAAAGTGAGCCTAGATTGCAATAGTGACTTCAAGGCCAGCCTCAGCTACATAGCAAATGAGAAAAGAAAAAGGAAAAGGCAAGTGAAGAGAACAAAAGTCACTGTATTTGGATAGCTAGAAGGAAGGTAAAATTTGTTTAGTTTTGAGACAGAATCTCACTATGTTGCCCAGGGTGATTGGTCTCAAATTTGTAGACTCAAATTTGCAGCAATCTTTTTGCCTCAGCCTCCCAAGTGCTGGGATTACAATTTTTAATTGATGTAAAACATATGGTATACAGAATTTATTATTTTAATCATTTATAAGTATACAACTCAGTGGTATCAGTTACAGCTGGGTGTGGAGGTGCATGCCTATAGTCCCAGCACTGAGGAGGCTGAGGAAGGAGGATCACCATGAGTTCCAGATCAGCCTGAGCCACATAAGCAAGTTCAAGGCCAGCCTGCACTACATAGTAAGACCCTGTCTTGAAAAAACAAACAAAAAAATTGCAGTATTGTGTTAATGAGGTAGGTACACTAAGCAAAAATAAAAGTACATCGGACATTATCAATTCCTAGAGTTAGGAAAATGGGGAATTACTCCTTAATGATTACAGTTTTTGTCTGAAGGCAGTGAAAAATTTTGGAAATGTAGTAACAGTCACACAATACTAACTAAAAATTGACCATAATGGGGGGTGCACACTTGTAGTCCCAGCACTTGGGAGGCTGAGGCAAGAAGATTGCCGCAAATTTGTGTCTACATCTCATTGAAAAAGAAAAACAGAGGACCAGGGAGAGTTAGCTTGGCAGGAGCATAAGCACTTGCCTGGTAAGCACAAGGTTCTGAGTTTGATCCCCACTACTCTACAGGGGGGTGGGGGGGGATAAATCCTGGTATATACTACAACATGAATCAACCTTAAGGACATTACATTAGATAAAACAAGCCAAATAAAATGACAAATATTGTATTGTACACCATACACACACACACACACACACACAAACAGATACATGAATGAGGCATGTGCTACCATGTCCTGTCCTTTTTATGTTTGAATAATATTGTCATATTGATATTGATAGAGTAGGGACAGGAATAACACCAATCAAATGAGCCAACTTGCCATTTTAAAGAAACATAGGTTTCATTTTACTTGTGTCACAGGGGACATGTCAGTAGGTAACAGACAACACATTAGCAAACCAGATTTAAATATAAAATAAAAATATGCTGTTTCTCCAAAGCTTGCCTAAAATATACTTTTTAAAAAGTGTAAGAATATAAGTACTCCTACTCCTACTCATTCTTATCTCATAAGCTGTAAGAGGCACCTCTGTTCTGCTCACATAGAAAGGTCCCTCCCAGGTTTAGCAGTAAACCTGCTTGGACTATTGAATTGTTTTCTCTTTCATGTTCAGATGAACATTTTTATTTTTAATCATTGTTCTGGCCAGGTGATGTGGTACATGCCTGAAATCCCACCATTCTGGGAGACTGAGGCAAAAAGAATGCAAGACTGAGTCCAGTCTGGGAGATTTGGCAAGTTGGTGAGATTGTGTCTTAAAAATGACTGCAGTGTTGCTCAGTGCAAAGGCCATTGGTTAAATACCCAGTGGGGGATATGTGTTACCTGTTATTGGAATCTTGGTTTTGCCTTCATCTTTGGCTGTAGTGAATAATGCTGCAATAGCCATTGGGACATGAATAATCTGTTTGCGATTATGGTTTCAGTTCTTTGGATATACTGTCATCCCTCTCTGTCCTTAGGGATTGGTGTCGGGACCCCTTTATATGTAAAAATTCTTGGATTCTCAAGTCTCTTATATGAAGTAGGATGATATTAGTATATAATCCACACACTGTCCTGTATACTTTAAGTCATTAATTAGTTACTTTTAATACCTAGTGCAATATAAATGGTATGTAAATAGTTGTTGTATGGTATAGTTTATAGAATAATGACAAGAAAAAGTCTGGTCACGTTTAGTACAGCTACAGTTTTTTTAATC
>PVKN010031481.1:0-12484 GCA_004027915.1 Capromys pilorides | reverse complement strand
AATCATGCTTCACCAAATACAGAATTGTAGAATATTATAAAAGGAGCAAAATTATAGCAAAAGTAATCTGGAGTTTAAAACCATATCTATATCTATATCTCTCTATATCGATGCTTATATCTGGATCTACATGGTTCTCCCCTGCACATGATGCATACATCCTTATTTCTCTGTATGTCTCAATTTCTATTTCAAATCTGATATTTTAAATGAAATAATGTGGAAACGTGGGCAATCATATCTTAATCTCTTTGGAGTTCGCATTTTTTTGGCTGTTTGTGTGATGCATTTTCTTTTTTTTTTTTTTAATTTTCTTGCTCAATCCTAAAATAAAGAAAAAAGAAAATTAAAATCATGTGTACCCAGCACTGCCCGTGAAAGAGATTAATAATACAAAGGATTGAGAGGGAAGCGAAGCACCTGAAATTCTCACATATTACTGATAAAAGTATGCATTATATTTCTGTTGCTGTGTTTAAAACTCACCACAGATTCCCAGATTCATTGTAAAGAAGCACTTGAGGCTGAGAGTACTCCACAGGCTTTTGTGAAAGCAATGAGGCATATAATTTAATACCTGGCTACAGGCACACAGTGAGCCAAAGGACCATCTACAGATGGAACAAAGATAGGTGGGTTTCCTTATAAGGCTTAAAAGAAGGCAAGAGACATTAGGTAGGAAGACCTTAGTAAATACCAGTGGTCAAAGTTCTCTAAATGTCCCATGCTACAGTGGTCAAAGTCCTCAAAGAATATAGTGTAAATGCTTGCATGCCTTCAGATGTCCTTTTGCTTGGAAGATTCCACGTTCTATTTTATCTCTTTTATGACATACTGTGTGTACTGAGGGCAGCCCCAATGTTAAGCTAGTTCTTCCCTGAGAACAACACTGCTACTGACAAACAGATTGGATGCTGGGAGAGTCATGCCAGAATACAGTCTGACAAGAATGACACACATCTACTGTCCCAGAGGTTTTGTAGGTCAGGAAGCCAGTCATCACTTCACTGTGCTCTGGGTTCTCACAAGGCTGCAAATCAAGTTTATCAACCAGATTGTTTTTATCTTGAGCCTTGACTGGGGAAAAATCTGCTTCCCCAAGCTCAAATTGTTGCAGAATTTATTTCCTTACAGCTGTAGCACTGAAGCTTTCAGTTTTTTGTTGGCCTGCGCCATAGACCATGCTCAGCTCCAGAGGCTGCCTCTAGTTTCCTGCAAAGTGGCCCTCTCCATAGACAGCTCACAACACGGCCACTTGCTTCTTCCAGGGAGAAGAGTGACAGTCTAAGATAGGGTTTAATCAACCCAGAGAAAATAGAGGCTATTACTTTCTGTAAGGAAGATTATACCTAATTTTCAAAATTACACTAGATCTCTTTTTTCTGACTATAAAAAGCATAGTCATTATAAAACGAACTATACACAAAAGTAAAAAAAAAAAAATGCAGATTACCTGAAATCCAAACATCTAAAAACTATCATTCTTGACAGTCTTCAGAGCCTCCTTCTCATCCTTATCATGCACATACAACAACTAATACTGTAGTTCTTGCGACGTATGTGTTCCTCTCACATGCTCCTGTGGGGTGGCTTCATGTGTTGAGGTCAGTGGCCCAGCTACTCTAGTTCATGGTCCTACTATTGGGAAATGAATTTGCTGTTCATGTGTTCAAGTTATGAAACTATTGAAGGGCAGAAAAATACAAAAGAAGATATTTTATATGAAAAGATAAAAAATGAAAGGAAGCAAAAGCACAATATATGATCTCTACTACTCAGATATCAGCCTTCATATATTTAAGCTAAATTTATCTTATCTTTAACATTTTTTTCATGTCTTTCATTCCAGTCCTTTAGTATTTCGTATAATGGTATAAATATAGAATAGACTTTATTTTACCTGCAGCCTCTTCAAATTTCTCACTTCCTCCCTCACCCCCTACCCTTGCTGCTCCTGAACTCCACCCTCTGCCTTTCCATTTATCTTTCCTGTCAGTCTCATGTTCTTCCCAGGGTATCAAACAAACAAAAAGAAAAAGACTCTTCTAGCCTTTTGTACCCTTCCAGATACTACAGATCTCCCTCCGTTCATAGTCCTTTTTAAAGTTTAATTTTTTTTTATTTAACCCAATATACTCAAAATATTATCAATTCATTATGCAATCAACATAAAATTGTTAATGAGATCATTTAACCTTTAATACTACATTTTTGTACATGTTATAGTCATAGTGCTTCTCCATTCAGAATAGACAGGTTTCAGGTGCTTTGTAATTGCCACACATGGTGAGGGGCCATCATAGCAAGCACAACAATAAATTGGCCATTGGTATAATTTAAAACTTCTTTTCAAGGGCTGGCGATTTAGCTCAGTGGACTAAACACTTGCTTAGGTAAGTGCAGGGGCCAGGGTTCGATCCCTGGCACCACATGGCACAGCAGCCCTGCACCCGGGCACACTGAGTCAGCATGGAGTCTGGGAGTGGTGGCACATGCCTGTAATTCCAGCACTAGGGAGGCTGTAATCAGGAGGATCATTACGAGTCCAAACTGTGCAGTGCGACCCTGCAGAAAAAAAAAAAAACTTCTTTTCAAACGTGTCATCTTGGCATGTGAAAATATTTAAGCTAAGCTATAAAAACCACAAATTAGAAGAAAAACCAGGGCCAGTGAGATAGCTCAGTAGACAAGCACACGGACTGAGTTCGATCCCAGGCACCACATACTGCGCTGGCCTGTCCCAGGTGTGATGGTGCACGCCTGTAATCCCAGTGCCGGGGAGGCTAAAAACAAGGATCACTACAAGTCTGAGCAGCATGATACCCAGTACCAAATACATTCATAAATAAATAAATAAATGAATGAATAAATGAATGAATGAATGAATAAATAAATAAATAAATAAAATAAAGGGCTGGCCAGATAGCTCAGCAGATCAAAGCACCTGCTTAGGCAGACACAGGTACCAGGGTTCGATCCCTAGCATGCCATGCCATTCCTGCCCCTGGGGCATGCTGAGACTGTGATTGAGACTGGATGTGGTGGCGTGCACCTGGATCACTGAGTCCAATCTCTGTAGTGAGACCCTGTACTAAGTACATTTTCAGAAAAATAGAAGAAAAACCAATTATCCTGGTCTAATGAATTACTACATGACTTCTTCTCCAGCATCTCCGCGCAAAGATTATCTAGCTCCCTGCTACTCAAACGTTGCCAACTGGCAGCAGCAGCGTCGACTGCAACTTGATAGAAATGCATGTTCTCAGGGCCCAGTCAGGCCCTATTAAATCCAAATCTGTGTTTTTACACTATACCTAGGAGAGTTTGTTGTAGGGGTTTTTTTGTTGCCAGCTCAGCCCTCCCTGGGGGTAGGGCTGGTGCGGAATGAGGTGTCAGGGATCGATCGAACCTCAGTCCCTGCACTTTCCTAAGCTTGCCTAAGCAGGCGCTTTAGTTCACTGTGCTATCTCACCAGCCTTTTGGGGTTTTTTGGCAAATGAAACTGTTCCACCTCCTCTTGCACACCTCTAGTAGCAAGCAACTCATTATCCCATCCCCAAGGAAGAGTAATCCATCGTAAATAGTCACAAATTATTAGAAAAGCATTTATCCTTTCCTAAATTTTCTGCATGAAGCCAGCACTGTGTCAAACACTTCACTCAAATTATTTCATTTAACCCCAGCACTCTATGAGATAAGAGGAAAATTCTGGCTCCTTATCTTTGTGGTTATGGTTGTTTGGTGGTGAAGTATTCATTGCATAAAATTTACTATTTTAAAACCACTTTCATTGTACAATCCAGTGGTTAAGTACTGTATATTCACAGTGTTTGCAACCATCACCCCTATTCATTTCCAGAACTTTTTTATCACCTCAAACAGAAACTCACTACCTCATCACTTCCCTTCTCCCCTTCCAGTCTCTGGTAACCACTATTCTACTTTCAGTGTGTATAAATGTGGCTATTCAAAGTATCACGTATAAGTATAAACATATAACATTTGACATTCTATATCTGCTATTCCAAACACATTGAAAGCAACACAATGAAAATAGAAAAATAAAGGAAAGCTACTTCTTTGAGAATGTCAATGAAATAGATAAACCTATAGCCAAATTGATCAAGGAGAATAAAGACACAGTTAACCAATATAAAGAACAACAGAGGGAGTTTAATTATAGATCCTACAAATAGTATGACAGGAGGACTCTATGATCCCAGTCTCCTGATGTGTGTGCCCCTGTATAATCTTCTTCCCCTCGAGTGTAGATTGACTCATTGACTTGCTTTTAACCAATGCCGTACACAAAAGGTAGTGAAATATCAAGTGTGTGATTAGGATAATGATGACCATCTTGCTGCAGTGTCTCCATTGCTGGATTTAATGAAGCAATCTACAATAGTGGAGAGGACAGTGTGGCAAGTAACTAAAGGAAACCTCTGCCCAACAGTCACTAGTAAATAAGGTCCCTAGTCCAACAACCCGCGAGAAACTGAGTCCTGCCAGTAATTGTGTAAGCTTAGAAATAGATCTTTGTCCATATATGTCTCCAGATGAGATTAAGTATTGATAACACTGAATACGGCCTAGTCAGAGATCCTGAACAGAGAAACCACTGGGTCCAAATTTCTAAACTTCAGAATCTGTGAGATAATAAATACGTGTTGCTTTAAGCCACTAGACTTGTAACAATTTGCTGCAGAAATAAAAAAAGACTAGTACAGAGATTAAAATAAGAAAATACTATCAACTATATGCAAGTATATTTAGCAGCTTCAGTAAAATGGAAAAATAAACTAATTCCTAAAAATATATAAATTGCCAAAGCTTATTCAAGAAGAAATCAATAATCTAAATAGTCTCACAACTATACAAAAATTAGCCAGGCATGTTAGGGCATGCCTGCAATCCCAGCACTCAGGAGGCTGAGGCAGGAGGAGCATTGTGAATTCAAGACTGGGCTGGATTACAAAGTGAACTAAAGGACAGCTTATACTGTATAGTGAGACCTGGGTCTCAAAATTACAAAACAACAATGACAAAAAAAAAAAATTATAGGGCTGGGAGATAGCTCAGTGGTCTAAGCAGCAGCCTGGCAAGCACAAGGAGCTAGGTTCAAGCCCCAGTACTGCATGCCATGCTGGCCCTGGAACTGCAGGCACACCATGCAGGCCACTAAAACCCAGCATGGTGGCACATGCCTATAATCCCAGTGCTGGAGAGGCTGAGACAGGAGAATCAGTACAAGTCCAAGCTGTGTACTGAATTCCTGTACCAAAGAAAGAAAGAAGAAAGATTTTTTAAAAATTAATCTATAATTCCATCACCTCACAGAGAAAACTTGGGCTTAGATTTTATTGCATTCAATAAATACAGAAATAATTACAATCCTGTACAAACTATTCAAGATAACACTTCCCAACTCATTCTATAAGCAAATATTACCTTGATACCAAAATCAGACAGAGATATCACAGAAACTAGAGACCAATGCTTCTGAAGTTAAATTTAAAACGTAACACAATTTTAGGAAGTAGAATCTAACCATATATATTTAAAAAGATTATCTGTCATGATTATAAGGATTGTGAAGAGGTTTAAAATCAAAATCTGTTGCTGCAATTAACTATACCAACAAAATAAAGGGAAAAAAAACAAAGCATTATCTCTAAAATCACAGAGAAACATTTGACAAAATATATCATCCATACTTGCCAAAGTCTCTAAGCAAATGAGGAATAAAAGGCATCTTTTTCAAAGTGAGGGGTTACTTCAAAAGACCTACAGCTTCCAGGGATGGTGGTGCATGCCTGTAATCCCAGTACTCAGGAGGCTGAGGCAAGAGGATCACTGCAAGCTCAAGGCCACTGAACGACACAGTAAACACAAGGCCAGCCTGAACTACTACACTGTGAGACCCTGTCTCAAAAACAAAAATAAAATAAAAATCCTACAACTTCCATAACACTAATGAGAAACTGAATACTTTACCCCTAACATCAGAAACAAGGCAAAGCTATCCACTCTTAACCACTCACATGCATTCAGCAGCATTATACTGAATAGAAGAAACTCTAGCCAGTGAAATTAGGCAGGAAAAAAGGCGTGCAGATTGTAAAGGAAAACATTAGGCCCTCATTACTCATCAATGACACATTGTCTAAATAGAAAACCTTATATACTTCAGGGCCGGCGAGATGGTTCAGTGGTCTAAAGCGCCTGCTTAGGAAAGCTCAGGCAACTGCAGGGACTGTGGTTCGATCCCCGGCACCACATGCTGCGCCAGCCCCACCACCAGGGCAGGCTGAGCCAGCCACAAAATAAAGAAAGAAAGAAAGAAAGAAAGAAAGAAAGAAAGAAAGAAAGAAAGAAAGAAAGAAAGAAAGAAAGAAAGAAAGAAAGAAACCAAACAAATAAATAAATAAAATTTTTAAAAAAAGTTTTTTTTTTTATTTATTTGTTTGCTTGTTGTGTTTGTTTCTTTATTTATTCATTTTTTTTGTGGCTGGCTCAGCCTGCCCTGGTGGTGGCGCTGGCGCAGCATGTGGTGCGGGGGATCGAACCGCAGTCCCCGCAGTTGCCTGAGCCCTCCCAAGCAGGCGCTTTAGACCACTGAACCATCTCGCCGGCCCCTAAAAAAAAAAAAGTTTAAAAAAAAAAAAGAAAGAAAACTTTATACACTTCACAAAAAAACTACAACTAATAAGTTAGTTTAGTAAGGTTACAAGATATACAATTAATAGGAATCAATTTGTATGTTTATGTATTTGTCATGAAGAGTAGCATTTTAAATTTTTCATTTGTTTGTTGTTTATATTTTTCACATTTTTAAGATGGCAAGGAGCTGGGGAGATAGCTCTGTGACCTAAGAGCCTGCCGGGCAAGCACAAGGACCTAGGTTTGATTCCTGTTACTGCATACTGTGCCATCTCTGCCTTGCTGGCCCTGCATGCCTGTAATCCCAGAGCTGGGGAGGCTGATACAGGAGGATCACTACACTACAAGTTCAAGCTGCATAGTAAGACCCTGTACCAAATAAATAAATAAATACTTAAAAATTTTTAAGATGAATAAAATATAAAATATCTAATGATAAATTTAATAACAAGTGCACAGTATTTGTATACTGAAAATTACAAAGAATTTACTAAGAGAAAATAAAATAGAAATACTATATCTATGGTTTGGAAGATTCATTAAGATGAAAATATAAATTCTGCCTGGTAAGTACAAGGTACTGAGTTCAATCCATGGTACCAAAAAAAAAATTCTCAAAATGATCAATGGGATCATCCCAACATCACCTAAACTTCCAAGAGGCTTTCTTATAAACCCAAAAACTGATTTTAAATTTCTTGCAAAAGAATCTAGAATGCTGCATAGTGAGATCCTGTATCAAATACATTACCAAAAAAAACTAATAAAAAAATCTAGAATGGACAAAAAAATTTTTTTAACTTTATTTATTTATCTATGTTATGGCTGGCTCAGCCTTCACTGGGGGTGGGGCTGGTGCAGCATGTAGTGCTGGGGATCGAACCGCGGTCCCTGCTGTTGCCTAAGCTTGCCAAAGCAAGTGCTTTAGACCGCTGAGCCATCCTACCAGACAAAAAATATTTGAATAGATAAAGTACTTATATTTTTTTTAAAGTTTATTTTATTATACTTTTTAAAACCTCATTTATTTATTTATTTGTGTTCTGGCTGGCTCGGCCTGCCTTGGGGGTGTGGCTGGCGCAGCATGTGGTCCCGCATCGAACCGCAGTCCCTGTGGCTGCCTAAGCTTGCCTAAGCAGGCGCTTTAGACCACTGAGCCATCTCGCCCGCCCAAAGTACTTATATTAAATGATTTCAAAATCTATGAAGTTACACTTTTCAAAATAGGGTAGTACTGCCAGAAGTAAAGATGCATAGACTGATGGAAGAGAATAGAGG
The DNA here is from genome assembly GCA_004027915.1 of Capromys pilorides. Classification (NCBI taxonomy): domain Eukaryota; kingdom Metazoa; phylum Chordata; class Mammalia; order Rodentia; family Capromyidae; genus Capromys; species Capromys pilorides. The sequence goes on along the minus strand of PVKN010031481.1, from coordinate 4,546 downwards.
GCTTGGAATTGTGACTGGTTTTGACTGAGATAGCAAGGCAATTCAATGAATCTGTTTAGTTTGGGTTTTTTTCAATATGAAAATGTATTACTGTCTTTCCATCATCAAAATTTGTGATCTTGATCTTTCTTTCTTGCCTTTGTAGAGAGCCAAAAGAGAGACATTAGCTACTTTTTTTTTTCTTTTTTTTTTTTGCGGGACTGGGGTTCAAACTCATGACCTTACACTTGCCAGGCAGGCACTTGTGCAACAGAGCTATCTCCCCAGCCCCAACATCAGCTACTTTAACAACCTTAAAGTGGGCTTCAGGAATGTCACCAATGTCATGACCTTTTCAACCAAATCCACCAGCCAGAACTTCATGATTTTTCTCAATGAAGCTTAAGCACCCATCATTGGGGACAAAAGCTGTGGTTTTCTTACTGTTCTTGATCAGCTGGACTCTGATGCAATTCCTTATGGTAGAATTGGGCTGTTTAATGTGTAAGACTAAAACTATGCTTGGAATGCCTGTCTTTCTAGTCTTTCAGATGTGTGTTGCTTCTAGTGGAATTTCAATTATTGCTATACTCTCTCAAGTAAATGTTTGTTTTAAAAAGAAAACAAAAAAGAGTAATTAAAGAGAATATGAGACAAGGAAAAATGCCATAGGATTGATGTGCTACAGTTTAGTATATGCTTAGATTTCTAAATTTCTGTGTAAAAAGTGTAACAGCTTTTTCATCACATTCTATACGGAGTTACTAGAATATAAATGATTGATGCAAAATACCAGTTCCATGTTAATCCAAGGCATTTAATATTCAGAAAGACAGTGATGTTAAGCTCAAGTACCTATGTTATAGAGTGATACTATCACTAAGCTTCTCTTCTGGAGGGTTAACAACTTAGGTTGGCAGTCCAAACAATTACAGAAAAAAGAAGGGATACAAGTATACCCAATATTTTGGCTCTAGTCCTTCAAGGTCAGTGAGAACACAGGACATAAAAGAACCTGTACTGTAACTGCATATAACTCAGAGGAGTCCCAAATTTCCTGTTCAAGGAGATTATGGGGCTGCAAAGGAAAGTCACCTAGAGAGAAAACAAAACACTATACATGTTTTCCAGGTTAATCCTGAGGGGATTTCACTGACTTTGTCACATACAAAAGTTACATTTTTTGTTATGTAGTTCTTGCTTTAACTTGCCCTTAACCACTCAGCAGAAAAGTTTAACTACAAGGCATAAAAAGTAAAGCCAGATTAGCATACTGAGCTGTAAAAGGCTCAAGTCAGCAGCTTCCGACATTCCCAATTCTGCCAATAACCCACTACTGTTATGGAATATCAGACTATGTATACAACTACTTTCTGTTAGTTCAATGAGAAGAAATATTTGTACCAATAATGATTAAAAAAATTATCATGTCTCCGTCTTCTACTCGGAACAACTATGAAGACAACAATGTGAATTGTATTAATTATTGTGGATGTCCTACTAACTTTTTGTGAAACTGTCCCACTGTTATTTCTTATTAAAAGAAAAAAAAAAAAAAAGAATTGGGCTCTTTGACCTCAGCCCCTTTTTCCAGCATCATCTCCTTTGCATGGGAAGCACCCCTGAAGGGGTTGGACTTTAGGGCTGTGCCCAGATGGGCCTTCTTGGACTGCTTCTCATGCTACTTCTGGTCCTGCTGTTGACTGTGGAGCTTCCTGGCAGTGTGGAGGCCGCGACACTTGCCCATCCTGCTGGTGTGAGGGCCCAAGCGAAAGAATCTGTTTAATTTTGCTTAACCTAGTAATGCTGTACACATATCTATTTAACCCTTCAGATCTTTATTTGGGCATTAGTGATATTTTATGTTCTGAGAGTATAATTTACTTGACCAAGATCATTCCTGTAGTAAGAAATATTTTGAGACATAAAAATATACCCCCTGTATCACCTAACAGATTCTAATTTTTATTGGCATGAAATAAATCTTGAAGGTTTCAAAAGCAAATACTGCTATTTCTGTGCTTGCACTATTGTCTGACCCACTCCTATTATAGGACTTATTCTACAGTATAATAATATGTCTTCTATGAAAGATATTGAGCATTTCTTCTGCTTAGAAGATGTGGGCTGGTCACTTTTTTCTTTTGCCCAACTAGTTTCAGTGATCAGAATATGTGGAATTTTAGTAAACGTTTCTTGAGCAAAATGAGTTGGGGGCATGATTTCCAAGAGAACATAACAAGAACAAGAGTGCAGCCATCCTAAAGTATAACACTTCACACTGGGAAGAGAGGGAATATTAAGGGAGGAAGTCAGGATGGGAGGAGATGAAGAATATTTACACAAAGAATCAGGGAAGTAGATACAGTGAGGTATAATCTTATCATCATAACAGATTTCTAGGTCAGTATATAAATGGTTACTGTATAGTCACTAAATAATTGTGTACATTAAGAGCCAAGTATAGGGCTAGTGAGATAGCTCAGTGGACTAAGTGCCTGCTTTGGCAAGCACAGGGACCAGGGTTTGATCCCTGGTACCACATGTTGTGCTGGCCCTGCCCCTGGGGCATGCAGAGTCTGGGCATGGTAGTGCATGCCTACAATCCCAGAGCTGGGGAGGCTGAAAACAGGAGGATCGCCATGCATCTGAGCTGTGTACCAAATACATGAATGAAAAAAATAAAATAAAAATTAAAAATACATGTTGTTTTTTTAGAAAAGAACCAAATATAGGGCCAAGGATATAGCTCAGTGGCACAGTGCTTGCCTGCCAAGTGTGATGTCCTGAGTTTGATGCCCAGTCCCAATAAAAAAAGAAAAAAAAAAAAAAATATATATATATATATATATATATATATATGCTGTATTCTATACAATAAAAGTGTATTATGGCATAACGGTCATATTAAAATAATTATTTAATAGCACTAGGCATATAGTTTAGGTATCAGTTCAATATGTTATATGAAATAAGTTCATTCATTCATTCATTCATTCATTGTGAGACAAGGTTTCCCAGGCTGGTCTCTAACTCCTGGGTTTAAGTGATTCTCCTGTCTCAGGAACCCAAATAGCTGAGACTATAGGTTGAGAAATCACTTCACAATTATTATTATTATTTTTATGTATTTAGTACAGGGTTTATAGGATCTCACTACTTAGATCAGACTCAGTGATTCTCCTGTTTTCAGCCTCACAAGAGCTGTGATTACAGTCCTATACCACTATGCCCAGTCTCAATTGCTGTCTCAGCATGCCCCGGGGGCGGAGCCAGCACAGGACACTGGGGACAAAACTCCAACCATGCACTCTGCCTAATCAGATGCTTTAGTTCCCTGAGCTATTTGGCCGGCCCTCTCACTTCACAATAATTGTTCTCAAAATACAAATGTTAGAAATATGGAAGAATACTAAAAATAAAAATGTTAGAATAAAAAAGTACATCTCAGGGGGCCAGCGAGATGGTTCAGTGGTCTAAAGCGCCTGCTTAGGAAAGCTCAGGCAACTGCAGGGACTGAGGTTTGATTCCCGGCACCACATGCTGCGCCAGCTCCACCACCAGGGCAGGCTGAGCCAGCCATAAAATAAGTAAATAAAGAAATAAACAAACAAGCAAACAAATAAATAAAATAAATTTTTTTAAAAAAAGTACATCTCAAAAGAAACTAATATTTATTGATGTTAACATACATAATCTCATTTAGATTTCATGCCTACCTTGTGAGGTAAATACCACTGTCCATTTTAAAGATCTCAGAAACCAAATCATCTTCTCTACTAACAATCTGCTTTCTACCAGAAACTAGGCTGCCCAAATGTTCTCATAGTATTTTCCAAACCCTGAAACATGTTTTTTGTTTTTGTTTTTGTTTTTTGTGGGACCGGGGTTTGATCTCACGACCTTGTACTTGCTAGACAGGCACTTGTGCCACAGAGCCATCTCCCCAGCCCCTAAAACATGTTTAATACAGTGAACTTTACAATGATTTTAGTATTTTTTCAGTTTTTAAAGAGTTTAATTTTCCTAATTTGCAGGGCCGCTTGTTGAGGATTTAAAAAAAAGCAGTAACATTCCCAAGGCCCTGAGTTCAATGCCTAACACACACACACACACACACACACACACACAATGGATCCATCTGGTTCACAACATGGAAATTCAAAACAGGTGCTATTCAAGGAGCACCCAAAATTTTAAAGAGTCTTTAACAGCCTTTTATGTAAAAATCACATTGTAACTTTTTGTAGAACAAATAAAAAGGAAATGAGTACTATAGAATGTTTGATAAATTCCAGACATTGTGCTAAACACTAATTCTCATATGTTCTTCATGACATTTTAAAAGCGACTACTTTCTAAAATGTTTATATAAAGTATAAGCTTTTAAAAGTTATTTTTAAAAGAAAAATTCAATTCACTGTAAAATAGGAGCTGGGAATGCAATTCAGTGAATAGAACACTTGTAGAAATGCAATTCAGTGAACAGATCCCTGGGCTGGATCCTCTTCAAAACTACAATGAATGAATGAATAAATGAATAAATTAAAATAAAGGCAGTGAACCT
>PVKN010031480.1:0-12481 GCA_004027915.1 Capromys pilorides | reverse complement strand
AGTATGGTCTCTAGTTGCATCCACTTACCTATAAAAGTCTCCAGTTTATCCTTCTTTATGGCTGAGTAATACTCCCTTGTGTAAAAAGACCACATCTTTTGTATCCATTCCGCAGTTGATGGCCATTTGGGTTGTTTCCAAGATGTAGCTATTATAAATTATGCTGCTATAAACATGGGTGCACATATATTGTGGTGGTACAATGTTTTTAATACTTCTGGAAAGATACCCAGAAGGGGAATAGTCAAGTCAAATGGGACCTCCAATCCTGTTTTTTTGAGGAATCTCCACATTGATTTCCACAGTGGGTGTTACCACTATACACTCCAGCCAACAGTGCAGCATGTTCACTTTTTCTCCACAGCCCCTTTAGCATTTGTCATTGGTTAATTTCTTCATAGTAGCCATTCTTTCTGTAGTGAGATGGAAACTTAGTGTTATTTTAATTTGCCTCTCTTGAATGAACAATGACACTGAACTTTTTCTCTCTCTCTCTTTTTTTTTTTAATAATTAGCCACTTTTTAAAAACTTTATTTATTTATTTATTTATTTATTTTTGTTATGGCTGGCTTAGCCTGCCCTGGTGGTGGGGCTGGTGCAGCATGTGGTGCTGGGGATTGAACCGCAGTCCCTGCAGTTGCCTAAGCTTGCCTAAGCAGGTACTTTAGACTGCTGAGCTATCTTGCCAGCCTCGTCTCTCTTTTTTTTTGTACCAGGGATTGGACTCAGGACCTTACACTTGCAAGGCAGGTGCTTATGCTGCTGAGCTATCTGCCAGCTGTCTTTCATGTTTTTATGAGAGGCAGTTAAAAAATACAGTGCGGGACTGGCCAGATAGCTCAGCAGATTAAAGCACCTGCTTAAGCAGACGCAGGGAGGGACCAGGATTTGATCCTTAGCATGCGTGCTAGCTCCACCCCAGGGGTGCACTGAGACTTGATTGAGACTGGGTGTGGTGGTACATGCCTGTAATCCCAGCAGTTGGGAGGCTGAAAATGGAAGGATCACTCTGAGTCCGATCTACATACTGAGATGCTGTAGACCATGTACTAAATACATTTAAAAAAAAGAAAGAAAAGACAATGTGTGTTGCTGCTGAGTTCCACTGCACAGCAATGCAGGCTCATAAAAACCTGACAGTGTGTCCTCATCTACCTTATTCACCAGATCTGTAACTTCTAGCTCTTCCTCAAAGTCAAAATGACCCTGAAAGGAAAAGGTTTTGAGTCAGTTCAGGCCATCGAGGCAGCCATGATGCTGTAGCTAAAGACTTTCACACAAGGGGACTTTGGAGCTGCTTCAGGAAGCGCCATGAGTGTAAACTGAAGTGAGTAGGGGCATTCACAGGGGGACCTGTGGCCAGGCAGTGGTACTTTGGTTCATGAAATTAATTTGTTGTACTTCCTGGCAAAGATGGCCATGTTTGTGTTTGTATAGAAAAGATGGTCATGGTTGTTTATTACCTGACGTGCAGTTTGGAAGAAAAAAATCTTTTGCCAAACGCTTGTTTTGTGAACCAAATTGCAACAAAAGCATTTGTAAATTGACCACCACTGTGTCTTGTACTGTAATAAATTTTTTAAAGATGTAAACTTTATCGCCGTGTTCAGCCACTTTCATACAGGGGTTTATTTCTGGGCTCAGCTCAGCTTCATTCTTTCTCCTCTGCACCAACTCTAGACCATGTCAGTTATTCATGGTATTATTGTTTGTGTACAGGTGTCCCCCGCAAAGCCTCATGCAGTCGTGGGGCGGCTTCTGGAATTTGTGATTGATTATTGTGGAATTGGGTGCTTCCCCTCCCCTGGGGCAGGTGATTTGCATTTCAGTGTAAGGTAGGAAGAGAAGTTAGCTGCTTGAGCTGCTGCTACCTCTCTCTGAGCTCTTGCTCTTGCCTGCCTCCATGGAAGGTTCCCCTCTGTCATGTGCCACTCTGCCTTGGAGCCGGCTGAATATGGACTGAAACCTCCAGTAACTATGAGCTAAATAAATCTTTCTTTCCTTCATTTTGGGTGTCGGGTATTTGTCCCAGCAACGAGAGAAGAGTAACTAAAACACATAGTAGGTTTTGCCAGTGAGTGAGTAGAGGAAGCCCTTTTGCTTTGTTCTTCCTATCACCATCTTGGTTCTTCCAGTTGCTTCGTCTTTCTGTATGACTTCTGGGATCTGTGTGCCAGTCTGTTTTGGGAGACTGCATGGGGACGTACTTCAGTTGGACGTAGAAGTGTCATGATGTTGATCCTGGACCTTGTGGTCACCACTGTGAACTTCCCACCACTGCTGCTGAGGCCTGAAGCTTCTCTCAGCAGTGTTGTGGTCAGTAGAAGAGTCCCATGCTTGTGTGGTCCTCAAGTCTGCTACTCTGAGCACCACCATAGGGATGACACTTTCTCCCAAGGACTGGCCTTAGCTGGAGGGTGGCTGGCTTGGGCCCAGGAGACCCCGCTCTCAGGCATGATTATCAGTTACACTGAGCTAGAGCGTACTTTGCAGCCAGGGAGCCAGGCAAGGACTTTCAACTGGGTTTTATTAAATGCAAAGTTATTCGCAGATTGCAGCAGAAGCCTGTGGACCCTATGGGCAGAGAGGCAATGCCATACCTGACCGCTTACAGGGCTGAGGCTCAGGTTTAAATTAAGATGTTCAAGGTGAAGAAGCCCAGGGGCTTTAAGGATATTTTAGGCTTTCTTTCACAGGAACATTCCAAAGTGTTTATTAAGTGCCTGCTGGGTGTTGTGCTGTTACCCTCCCCCCCCCCCCATACACACACTGTCCACTAGGTGTTTTCTCTGACTGGATAAGATTTGGAATAGGTCTCTTCCACAGGAGGCCTACACACCACTGTTGGTGCTGCCACCATATCTCTAGTGATCCCTGAGAAGTTCCAGCACATTTTGTGAGTATTCAATACCAACATTGATGGGTGGTGGAAAATAGCCTTTGCCGTCATGCCATTAAGGGTGTGGGGTGAAGATATGCTCCCATGGTGCTGTGCTGAGGAAAGCAGACATCAACCTCACCAAGAGGGCTGGAGAGCTCACTGAGGATGAGGTGGAGCGTGTGATCACTACCATGCAGAATCCTCTCCAGTACGAGATCCCAGACTGGTTCCTGAACAGGCAGAAGGATGTGAAGGATGGGAAGGATGGGAAGTACAACCAGGATCTAGCCAGTGGTCTGGACAACAAACTCCAAGAAGACCTGAAGTGACTAAAGAAGATCTGAGCCCACAGGGGGGTCTGTGCCCCTTCAGGGGACTGTGAGTCCGAGGCCAGCACACCAAGACCACTGAATCTCTTGGCCGCATGGTGGGTGTGTCCAAGAAGAAATGGGGCTGTAGGCTTGCTCCGACAATAAATAGTTTATATACAAAAAAAAAAAAGATTTGGAATAGGATCCAATGGGAGCAGAGCTGAGGTACCTCCTGCACTCGCACCCCTTTGCTCAGGATTCACATCATCCATCTGGTGTATGGTTCATGCCTCCTGGTTAGCTTTCCTCCTTCCCATAATTCTCTTTGTCTTTTAAGATGTTCATTTAAGATGTATAAACAGGAGAAAGAGTAACCATTTTTCCTTACCCTTGGTTTTAGAATGTCGAAATCGTTTTATTGATCGAGGTGTGGTGTACACCTGCAATGCCAGCAGTTGGGAGGCTGAGACAGAGAATTAGAACTGGGGCAGGGTGGTAAGATCTTTTCTCAGAATCAAAAATTAAAAAATGTGGGCAGAACTGGAGATGTAGCTCAGTTTGAAGCACCTGGTTCAACTCCCAGAACTGTGGTGATGCTTTGTGGGAATTGTCCCAGTTGTGTGACTTCCTTGACTTGGCCATTAAACTTCATTTGGAGCCCATCCCGGCCATGCTTTATGGCACTGCCACTCACGTTGCACCTGAGCTCCTGGCCTCAGGAGCGGTGTGTGCTGTGGTATGGGGTGATGTCATGTGAGAAATGGGCCTGCGATCTTGTCTTCCATCATGATAATGCTCCTTGTCTCATACGGCTCTGGTCCGGGAATTTCTGCCAAGTAAGAACATTGTGGTATGTGTCTTTCAGTGCCTCATGCCTGGCAGCAGTGCACCCTCGGGCTGCAGATCACAGCAGATCTGTAGATGGGAGGTTTCGGGGACCCTGAACCTTGTGAACCTCAAGCATGATGAACAAGAGGATGTGGCATGCCTACCAAATTCTCAGAGGGTCAGAGGATGTTTACATTCCCTGTTTACAAAGTTACCCAGGAAATTGTCTTATCTGTTAACCATCAGGATGTCCTGCCTGTCAACCTAGATGCATAGACACTCCCCATCCCACCTTGGGTTTTGCTCACACAGGCCTAGTTCCATCTGTGCCCCACCCACTCCAGACTTGCAACCTATACTGCCCTGTTGGGAAGGCAGGAGAGGTGACAGGCCAAGTTCTGGCCCCAGAGAGGGTGAGACATGGAGATGATAATGCAGTCAACAGTGCTGCTAGAGCTACAGGCAGAGGCTGTGAGTGCTGGCCAGAGTTGGTCTGGTCTCTGAAGGGATCTGGGACGTGGTTGGCTTCAGATGGCTCCAGGGGGCACGATAGAGGGGAAAGAGACCAAAATCTGAACCAGGGAGTCAGGTGGGGAAAATGGTGTCTTGGGATCTTGACCATGAGGCTTGTACTGCTGTAATCAGCTCAGCCTGGCTCAGCAGGAAGACCTTGCCCTGGCCTTCCCTGTGGGGACAGTTATATCATCATTGTCTTGTGGCTGATGTTTGTTAGCCCTTATTTCCTGGCACTGCTCAGTGTCTCTGTTCTCTTGGGAGTGTTGGGTGGGTCCAGGTGTCAAGTGCAGTACAAGGAGGCAGGGCACTCACTGCCTGCTCTTGGCTTGTCCTCTTGGCAGTCCCAGGAGAAGGCACTGTTATGACCTGTGCTTTGCAGAAGAAGAGATCAAGGGGCTCATGCAGGTAGTCCCAGCTGCACAGTTCAGGAAGGGCACTGTTAGGGTTTGGCCTGTATACTTTGCCTCTAAGTTTTCTAACTGCTTCCTGGCTCCCACCCATGTCAGCTGGTGGCCTCTGTTCCTGACCTGGACTGCAGCTTGTGCCTTGTGATGGTCACAGCCTGGGTGGGCGTGTGGCATGGCAATGCCTTCCCAACACCAGGAGGAAGACAGCCAAGCCTACTGTCAGCATCTCCTGTCCCCCCTGCCTCAAGAGCTGCCCTGTCCATTTGTACTTCCCATGGCAGCAGTTGCCCGCTCAAGAGGTGCCAGCCACCTGGGGTCACTGTCTTCCAGCCGTTGAGCCAGGAAGGAGCTGGTAGGTACCAGAGGCTTCTGGGCAGATGGAGCCCCAGGGCCGACCATTTTGCGTTGTCTGATGAGGGACGCTGGCTCTGTACTTAGTGCCGTGCATTGGCAGCTCTGTTTCACAGATGGGGACTCTGAGGCTTGCAAAGGTTAGTAAGCACCAGAGCTTTGATTTGGACTTGGCTTCCTGGCCACAGAGCCTGTTAACAAACTCCTGGCCCCGCTGCACTGAGCTCCAGAGAAGCCCGAGGGTCCTGTCCCTCCTGTACTTTCTCTTCATCTTTCCAGAGCCTATCAGAGCCACTGACTCACAGGATGTTTCTCAGAAGTTATTTGCAAGACAATACCCCAGGGGTGGGTAGGCAGTGGACTCCTCCAAGCCCTTGGGCTCCTGGTCCGTATCCTAGCACCCTGGGGAGAGGCCTGGCACATACATGGGTCTCTGATTTTTTCTGCTGGAGAGGGACTGCAGGGTCCACAGAGTCACTGTGCACAGGGCACACTGGTGTCCAGCACCTGTCAGCCCGGCCCTGTTCCCCAGCTTGTCACCTGGGCATCTGGCCTAGAACCCTGGACTCTTTCAGGGATGCTGGTGGACTGAGGGCTGGGCCTTGAGTGGACAGAGACCAGCAAGTAGCTCCTTCCCCCAGAGTAGCACATCTCTAGATTTTTCTAGAGATCCTTCAAGTGTAGGTTTTGGGGGAAACTCTTAATTTTTTTCTTTTGATTTTACATTTTACCTGTTATTTTGAAAATATTTCAAACCAAAGGTTTTCAAAGAGAGTAAAGGCTGGAGGCCCTTTACCTTAGCTGACCTGCGGGGCATGATTGTATCCAGTGCTGGGATTACAGGTGGGCACTGTCACATGCAGCTTGTCCTAATTCTTGAAGGGCCCCGAGCCATTGTTTTTGCTTCTCCAGAGCTGTCTTGTACTGCTATCCTTGCGCAGACAGTGGGAAAGTGGTGACACAGGTATTTTATGTGGGACCAAAGCTGCATAGGAACTCAGCACTGGCAGAGAGGGCATGCACACTGCCATGTGGTCCCAAGGGCAAGGTGGGAAAGTGTGTCTTGGAAGGGTGTGCTGCGCCTGCTTGGGCCAGGCCCCTGGGAAAAGTGGGCTCTAGGGCTGAGTGTGCCGTGCCTACTCATGCCCCAGGCCTCCACACACACAGTGAGAGGATTACAACCCACACAGAAACACTCACCCACTGTGCCAACCTATCCGTGCGTCAGTTCTGCAGAAATGTGACTCTGTTCATGCTTTCATGCAACCTAGGAAGTGCGGTGGCATTAGAGAATGCCACGGGTGACGTGACCGGTGACAGGAAAGCCAGCTTTGGCTCAGAGGCATGAGAGGAGGGGAGGTGGCTTGTGCAGCTACTGAGGCACACACTAAGGGGAGGATGGGCCATGCCAAGACAGGGCCACGAGAGTGGCACACGTTTGCCCTCCTTGTGGGTGACCTCTGTTCACTGTGTCTATCTCTTTCCTGGCTGTCCTTCCTCCCTTAAGTCCCCAGCACTAGCCTGTGCACAGACACACATGTATACACATGAGCTCTCTCACACATACATGCCTCCCCATCTGTGTCTGTCCCTGCTCAGCCCACAAGCAGAAGCTGTTCCACTTCAGGTCCCCTTGTCCCACCTATTTCCTAGGCTAGGTGGGGCCTAGATCTGGCTGGTGTAGACCAGAGATTCAGAGTGAATGAGGTGCAGCCACTAGGACCTCTGGGGCAGAAAAGGAAGAAGACCCCTGGGAGATGGCAGCAGGGCTTCTAAAGACAACCAGGAGAAGCAAATGGCAGGAAGGAAGGTGAGGTTGGCCTGCAGCATGGAAGAAAGGCTTGCAAGTGCTGCTGGGAAAATCCAACACCCACAGGAGAAGAATGAAATAGGACCCTTCTTTTGTGTTGTACATTACCATCAACCCCAAATGGATTAAAGACTTGTGGTCAGAGCTGAGCTCCTGAAAGGAATCACAGGGGAAAACTGCTCCACACTGCTCTGTCCTATGATGTGTGGCCATGGCCCCAAAGGTACACCTGTTTTTATCCGGATGATGCTCAGATTGCCCCACTCTGGGGTCCAGATGCTCACTGCCACAGTAGGGTTTTCTGTCCAAATCTAGAATCAGTTCCCCCTCCAAGAGTTCTGCATCTCTGTTTAGTGGAAAGTGTTTGGGGCCCAGGGAGGGGCGTTCCCATTATTCAGATTGCCATCACACCTGCATTTTCTGCCAACAGACTCTAGTTTTTGTTTGAAGGATAAAGACATTTATGAGTTCACATAGGTACTTCCCCACTCCATTTCAGAGTTCCTTGTTTTGTTTTAACCAACCTGGTTAATTTTAGGTCTTTATCTCTTTTCTCCCAGGCTGAAAATCTCAGTCCTGAATGACACTGACCAAAGAATTCTTTGCTTTATTCCTGAACACACACCCCTTATCTTAAAATACTGCCACCTTCTCCCAACGGCTCTGTTGAGGTTTTGTTCCCAGCTGCTTTGTCCTTGCGTGATACCTGGTTTCGGGGCCACTTGGCGCAGCTGCTGCCTGTGAGCCACATAAAATTCCTTTGTTGCTTTTGACTTTTGATGTGTAAGTATTACCTTTTAAATCTAAATGTTGTTTTTATAATTACATAAGCCGTGGGCCTGGGTCCAAAGCTGTCTCAGTGTGCCCAGGTGTATTCAGAGTCTGTATCCCAGAGCGCTGGCCGCCCGAGCTCACTGCTCCTTCCTCCTTCCTCCTGGGTGAGGAAAGGGGCACTTAGATTTGTGCGCTCCCCGTTCCTGAGAACTCCACATGCTATGCTTTCCTTTTCCCTTTCCCTTAATGTCCTAGAGTCGCAGGGGCTCCTGGGAGGAGAATGCCATACAGTGTGATGGGCTCTGCGAGTGTTCAGAGTTGAAGCAGAGATGACGGGAAGAGAGATGACTTCATTCCTGACTCTGTAGCATGGCTCAATCTAGTGATGATCCAAGTGTGGGCTTCTCCGCCCATTTCACAGAGGAGGAAATAGAGGCTTCTTTGCATCCCCCAGGGGCCAGGCATCAGGGCAGTATAGGACATCTGCTTCCGAGCTGGGCATGGCACTGTGTCTTGTGGGCTCAGGATGGCTGTAAGGTGTCTGCCATCTGGAGATACATGTTGGGATTTTTTCTGGGGTTGGAGCACACAGCCCTACCATTCCCTGGCCCACTGCAGTATGACCTGGAATTGTGTTGCTCCATGACCTGTCAAGGTGGGATTGGCTATGCTGAGGAGCAACCAGCAAAGGACTCAGCTCTGAAGGATAAGAACATGTGGCTAGTTGTGCCCCTTGCCTCAGGGACATTAGTGTGAGTTCTCACTGCAGAGTGCTGTGATGTCCTGGGAGCCTGAAGCCTGGTGTGCTCAGTAAAACATGGGGGTCTCATATTTCCACAGAGAGGAGTAGCTCCCTCAGTCCTCAGTACAGTATCAGACTGCAGGGGGGTGGTGGCTTTGCTGCCACTGGAGGCCGTGGAGAATATTGGAAAGGCCCTGAGGTGGAGCCAGTGGGTCAGGAGACAGGTGACATCCAGTGCATTTGTGTGGCAGCTATCCTATGGCACTGTTGCTCACTGGGTCACTGGATGGCAGTCTTCTCCCTCCTGGCGGCTACCTGAGGGGTAGCAACCTTGCCAAAAGTGAGGCTGTTTAATGTGGTCATTCCTGGTTGGGCAGCAGATGGTTGAAGCACACACAGACTGCTGTCTCTACAGATTCCATGGTATCTGCTCCCACCTGGCTCTGTGGCTGCGTGCACAGGTATCACTCCAGAGAGGCTGGCCTCCCTCATGGGCAGGGAGAGTACTGGGGATGCCCCCTCATGTTGGGAGCTGCAGAAAGCCAGGAAATTGATCAAGTGTGCGTAGTTGGGACTGGGCCTCTGGGCCTGGAGCAGGCAGGCTATCCCAGTGTTGAGAAAAACATCCTGTCTGGTTCAGGCCAGCTATTGATTGCTGGGCAGCCTTGTGTCATGTGATGCAAACTTCGCAGCAGTATAAATAAAGGATTGTTTTTGTGTGCGTTGAGTTAGTCTTGCCCATCAGGCAGACTAGTGACCACCTAGCCCAGCTTTTCATCCTCTCATCTATCTTTCTCATTCCTACTGCCATGTCTCCCTGGGGTAGAACCGTTCGCAGTAAGACCAACGGATCCCTGTACCCTCATGCCACTTTCCCAGTGTTCTTATTCACGTCACAGTTCCTCTTGGGGGTCATAACATATATGGAATGCAAGGAAGAACCCTCAGCTATCCTACTCCCTGTTCTTTCTGTGTCTGTGCAGCATTCCTGGGCAAGAATCAGGGGCTTGTTTACCCCTGCTGTGGCCTGTGGTTAGTGCCGTGGCTGTCAAAAGAATATGTTCAGAGTACACAGTTGGTGCCTGTGCTTTCTCCTCTGTGAGCTTCATGGGCAGAGCTGTAGGCGCACTGACATTGGGCTGTGAGTTGGCCACTGAGCCTGGCATTGGCCTGACTTTGCACCAGGGCTGCCCTGCACGGGTGGTGGGCTACATACCCATAAGGAGGTAATGTCTGTCTGTACCTGGCCATAGTCATTGCCATCACGGCAGTGGTGTCCCTGCTGACAGGGCCTATGTCTCCTGTCACCTGAGCCTGTGGCTGTTCTGTTTTCACATTTTTTACTGTCTGTCTCTCTGGTGCTATGGCACCTACAGCTCTAGCCGGGGCTCCTATGGTCTAAGGGCAGGGCCTTATCCCCTGGCCATGGCAATAAGGTTGGAAGGGTCTGGCTCTGGCCTTACACATTTAGCTAGGGCACTGTTTGCATTCAATTCAAAGGTTCTGGTCAATTTAAATGATAATAAAATCAGATGGACCCAGGGCCCCATTCACTCACAGGCCTCAGCACACACTGGCCAGGTGTCCCTGCCAGGCCAGGCTCCGGAGCCTCGTGCTCTCCCCCGGTGCTCTCCTCTGCCCTCTGATATAGATAGAGGGGGCCCAGCTTCTGCTGAAGCCATGGCCACCTTCACCTGCCCCCAGCCTGTATCCCCTCAGAAGCCATCCAGGTGTGTCTCATCCAGCCCCTGCTGTCCTCCTGGCTGGTTTGGCATCTCGAGTGGTTTGGAAAGCCATTGATTAGATTTGCAGCCCTGGAGACAGTACACACGTGGCCCATGGAGCAGCAGCTGCTGCATTCTCAGCCCACGCACTTGGAGCCGTTTCTAGTAGCCACGGTGGCCCTGGCGGCTAGCGTCCTACAGTGGTGCCAGGAACCTCTGGGTCTGGTCTGCAGGGCGCCTTTACCCTGGGAATGGTGACAGCTGGGCTGGGAGTCTCTTGGGATCTCGATCCTTCACCCCTGGATGGGCTGCACACTGGGGTCCTAGGCAGGATTTCACTGTGGCTGGGACTCCTAGGGCCAAACCTTTGCCACAGTGACAGCACTCACAGCGGCTAGTGGCCTGGGTGTTTAAGGAGAGGACATTGTATCTCTCTTGACTTAGCAACCAGGAACTTGTGCTGGGCTTCAGGCTGCAGTGATCCTCGAGCCTGCCCTTGGGGCCTGGGAGTGGCTTACTAGAGTGTTTTCAGGATGATTACCATTTTACAACTACTGTGAGATCCAGGGCAAGGCAGGGCTTGAACCCTTGACCTGATAGAGGGGTGATGAAGAGGGGGAGGATGAGGTCCTGTCAGGGCAGTGAAATAGCCATAGACATCAGGCTCTGTAAGCCTTTGCCCAGCCAGGTGAATACTGTCTCATTTTATATCCCTGCAGAGGGCAGGTGTGCCTTGCCCTGGTGGTCTTCTCGGGGTGGAGAGGCCAGGAGAGCCCAGGTCCTGCTGCCATGAAGGTGCTGCTAGAGGGTGTTCTCAGCTACAAGGGCACCTGTTCTTTGTATTCTTGCCAGACTCCCACAGAGTGGGCCTGATAGGAGATAGCTGGTCCTTCTTCTGCCAGGCACGGCAGTGTCCTAGAAGATCTTTGGGAGGTGACAGCCCCAACTTCTGTGGACCCTGATGGACTGGTTGACTGCAGCCTCCTCCTTTGAAGCCATATGGAGCCTGTAAGAGGGAGTGGTGAGATTTCCAGC
Organism: Capromys pilorides; assembly: GCA_004027915.1. NCBI lineage: Eukaryota > Metazoa > Chordata > Mammalia > Rodentia > Capromyidae > Capromys > Capromys pilorides. The sequence continues at coordinate 1,101 of PVKN010031480.1, read as the reverse complement.
CCAAGTACCCAGGCTTCCCAGGTACCCTCACTGCCTCTGACCATCTGCTAAGGCCAGCTGCCCCTTCTGGGGTCTCTTGACCACCAGAGCTGAGAAAGCTGCTCCAAGTTGGTCCTGCTCATGAAGCAGCCTGGTCTCTTTGTGTGCTTCTTGCCAGGATATGAAGATGGGAAATAGTTTCTAGCCTTGCTCCAACCTGGGGCTCAGGGTGTGTTCATTGAGTGAATGAATGAAAGCTGGAAGGGCCCTCTTCTTTGTCATCTACTCCTACTTTGCTATGAACTTCATGGAACAGGGACAGTATGCTTTTTGGCCATCATCTGTGCACCCAGCACAGTGCCTGGCACACAGCTACCACCTAAAGATGCCATGAGGGCCAAGTCAGGGCAGAGCAAGGGTCTGATGTGGCAGGAGCTTGAATCTTCACAAGTGCTGTGAAGGCCATGTGTGGAGGTTTTTAACCCACCCATCACAACACATGCAAAAGTGTATATGTACGTGTGGGTTCTTTTCCTCTTCTTCCTCTTAATCTCCTTCTTTTTCTTCTCTTCCTCTCCGTCCTCTTCTTTCTTCCTCCTTTTTTTTATTCCCAGTACTGGAGATTGAACCCAGGACCTGCACATTGAGCTACATCCGCAGCCCGTTTTTCTTTTTCATTTTGAGACTGGTTCTCATTAATTCCCTAATGACCTAGAATTCTCCTGCCTCAGCCTCTATCAGTAGTGGGATTTGGAGCATTTCCCACCATGCCTAGTTCTAGCTGTTATGTTTCTGTCATGAGTAGGTAATGTATTTTATGGAATGATTTTTCTGTTCCTGCTTATATTGTAGTGTGGTTGTTCTTAAGCTTGTTGATGGGATGGATTACATTGATTTGTTTGTTTTTTGGAACCAGGGATCAAATTTGGGACCTTGTGCTTGCCAGGCAGGCACTTTAGGCTACTGAGCTATATCCCTGTCCCTTGATTTTTAAGATGTTACCAGCTCATGTGCCTAGGATAGATTCTACTTGCCCACACTGTATATTCTTTCTATACAGTGGAGGATTCAGTATACTAAGATTTTAAGAAGTTCTACATCTGTTAGTGAGAAATATTGGTC
>PVKN010031479.1:0-12496 GCA_004027915.1 Capromys pilorides | reverse complement strand
CCCGCAAAAAAAAATAAAAATAAAATTAAAAAAATAAAGCAAAGACTTGCCTTCCTGGCAAGCACAGGGTCCTGAGTTCAATCCCCAGTACCACAAAAAATAAATAAATAAATAAATAAATAAATAAATAAATAAAATAAAATAAAATAAAATAAAATTTAAAAAGCAAAGACCGACTCAGCTGGGGGGAGAGAGAGAGAATTCAGTTATAGGAGTTGGAGACTTCAATTCTCCATTTTAATAATGGACAGAACAACAAGGCAGAAGATTAGTGGAAAAGCAGAAGATAAAGAACATAAACCAACTAGACTATCTTAGCCATTTTCCTACTATTGTTGGACAGCTTTTTTTTTTTTTCTTTTTGAGAAAGGGTCTCACTATGAAGTTTAAACTGGCTTTGAGTTCACTTTATAGCCCAGACTGGTCTGGAACTCACAATAATCCTCCTGCCTCAGCCTCCTGAGTGCTAGGATTACACATGTGTGTCACCACACCCTGCTATTCCTACTGTTGCTAGGGCGAAATACCTTATATCCACAAATTAAAGGGGAAGAAGGTTATTTTGGATCAGGTTTACAGTCTATGGCAAGCTGGCTCCAAAGCAGGAGTGATATAGTGGAAGAGTCTTATCTTGGAAATCTTCCCCTATCATATGGCCAGGAAGCAGAGAGAGCAGGTAGGAGTGGAGGAAGGAGATACGTATGCCCTTCCTGGTCACATTCCCAGAAAACTGCCTTTTCTGACCAGACCCCACCTGCTGACAGCACATCCAGCTGTGAATGCATCAGTGTATTAAAACACTGATGAATACAACATGCCCACAATCCCTTCCCCAAAAGCTCCATCTCTGAACACATAAGAATTTAAGGGGACTTTCTAGAACTAAACCATAATATGAACTAAAAACAAATCTATGGATTATTTCATCAAACAATAGCTAAATATCCCATTTATATATAGGACATTCTCCAAGATGTGGACACATTCAAAGATAGTTCATATTTTATTAAACAATAAAACAAGGTCTCCCCGACCTTGGGCTGGGGAGACAGCTCAGTAGCATAAGCACCTGCCTTGGAAGTGCAAGGTCCTGAGTTCAATCTCTGGTACCATAAATGAATAAACAAACAAACAAACACCTCATTCAGGATTAAAACCTTTTGAATGTAATGAATGTAGGAGAGCCATTTTCCCCTAATTGGCAATAATCACTGTTGGCTGGAGAAAGTTCTATAAATGTAAAAATCCTGAGAATATTTCAGTGGGCTAAACACCTGAAATAACAAATATAGAGACCCCATAGAAGTGTGACATATGTAGAAAATCAGTTAAGCTAGGACTTATCCTTTATTCTTTCTCAGAGAATTTATACCGTGAAGAACTCTTATGAATGTAATAGGAGAAAGCTGTCCATGACAGGATTTACAAGACAGGCCTGGTAACGCACACCTGTAATCCCAGCACTCAGGGAAGCTGAAGCAGAAGACTCACAAGTGTGTGTTCAGCCTGGGCAACTTAGTGAGCAGCATGGTGCTACCAGGAAGTGACGGAACTTCTAAGAGGTAAGCCTAGTGTCCTTCAGCTCACCAGAATCTATCCTCAAAGGGGATATTTGTCCCTATTCCTTCCTATCTTTTCATTTGCGCCTAACCATACAATGGTTTGGCTTTTCCCTGCACTCTTCACCTTGATGTCCTTCCTGTATTACTATAGGCCCAGAGGAAATGGGGCCAGTCAGTCACAGACTGGACCATCCAAAACTGTGAGCCCAAACAAAGATTTCTCATTTATAAGTTGGTCATCTCAAGTATTTATTATAGTAACAGGAAGTTGACTAACAAGTTTGGCAAGATAAAATTCTGACCATACATCTTTTGCTTTAAAGGTAACACCTTTTGGGCTGGTGAGATGGCTCAGCGGTCTAAAGCGCGTGCGTCTGGAAGTTTAGGCCACCGCAGGGACTGCGGCTTGATCCCAGGCACCACATGCTGCGCTACCCCCCCTCCCCCAGGGAAGGCTGAGCCGGCCATAACACAGACAAACACGTAATGTGGTTTAAGAAAATAAAATAAACTTAAAAAAAAAAAAAAAAAGTAACACATTTCATGCTTTCCTGACATGAAAGTCCTGGGTCAGTCCTCAGAACCTCATAAAAAAAGAACTTTTCAAAAAAAATTCTACCACTTCCATTTATAGAATATGTTGTTTTCTTCTTGGTCAGCTTTTAAATATTAATGTCTATAGTCTGGGCATGTTGGTGCATGCCTGCAATCCTAGCACTTGGGAAGCTGAGACAGGAAAGTGGCCATGATTACAAGGCCAGCTTGGGCTACAAAGTGAGTTCATGGCCAGTTTGTAGTTTCACTACATAGTGAAACCCTGTCATGAAAAGATTAAAAAAATAATGCCTATAAGCTATAATATAATGTAATAAGACCAATATTCTTAAGTAATATACTGAATTTTATACATCCAAATGAGTGAATTTTTCCCCAAATGTCCCATCTCAAAGGACATGAACCCAATACTGTGTTGCCTATCTGCTTTTCTCTCTCTCTCTCTCTCTCTCTCTCTCTTTTTCCTGGGATTCCAACTCAGGACCTCAACTGAGCCATATTCCTGGCCCTGTGCTGTTTTTTCAAAATGATGGATATTTTCATCCAGGTGTGCTGGCATGTGCGATTTTTATTTTAAGATTTTCATTTTTGGTGTGATAGGTTAAAGATATCTGAAAATTCACTTTTATTTTCCCTTTGATCTCAGGTTGTTCAGTTTGTTTATTTATTTATTTGTTTGTTTGTTTATGGTTGGCTCAGCCTGCCTTGGGGATGGGGCTGGTGCAGCACGTGGTGTCAGGGATCAAACTGTGGTCCCTGTGGTTGCCTAAGCTTTCCTAAGCAGGCGCTTTAGACCACTGAGCCATCTCGCCGGCCCTCACTTTCACTTTCTCATTTTCACTCTTCTTGCTCCAGTTGCATGGTTCACTTAACAACAACCCTTTAGGACTTCAGGGTCTAGGGTATAAGTGACTTATGGGTCTTTGGGGATAATTGCTCTTTAGGTTCTCTTAGAACCAATCATCTTGCCGTACAAAGCCATGCATCATGGAAAGCTAGAGCTGACATGCCACCTAATGGCCTCAACTCCCAGTTGGCACCTGGCATCATCCATTGACACATGATTGTGCTACCTCATGTGTTCCAGCCCAACTGAAGCCACAAGTGATTGCCACCAGTTGCCCAGCCAACTCCCAAATCTATTAGAAACAGGAAATTGTCATTCGGAGCATTGAATTTGGGGTAATTCCCCACATAATGACATATTTCTAAAGTAGCTGATATTTGCAAATGGGAATGTGGGAATGTTTTTCTGCACTATTTTACAATGGTACTGCTGGAGTATGGGAAAGCTGTTTTCCATATTTCTTTATTAACTGGCAAACTCACAAAAATTATTTAAATATATGTATTTTTGTGGTTCTGGGGATTGAATCCACTTCACATTGAGCAACATCTCCAGCCTCTCTCTCTTTTTTATTTTGAAGTTGGTTCTTGATAAGTCACTAAATTCCCCAGACTAGGCTTGAAACTGATCCCCCTGTCTCAGCCTCCCAAAGTGTTGGAATTATAGAGATGCACTATCAAGTCTGGCATTAATTATATTTATCTTTTTAATGTTTAGGAATGTTTTAAATAATGTTTAGTAATGTTTTGGTAATGTATTTAATGTTTTAGTATCATCTTTTATTGTCTACATACATTAGTCATATATTTGAAAATAGCTACAATTTTTTTCTAACAACATGGTATATCATCTTACTATGTTTTATTTTGCATCTTATTGCAAACACTTCAAATTTCCAAATAATGACAAATGATAATAATCTTACCCAGATTCTCTGTCTAGCTCATGATTTTCATAGAAATTTATCTAGTGTCTCATCAGACACTAGATAAACTTGGCTCTTGATTCAGGTTGGGATAGTATCTATTTACTAAGAGTTGCTCTATTATCAATTTCTTCGCTAAAGTTTATTGGATGACTTAGAAACCAGGTAGACAAACAGAACACTAGATGGTTTAGTACTATCTTGGCTAACACCACATAAGCATTTACCTTATATACTAGTGGCTGAAAAGATATCTCTTTGAGCCAAGCACGGTGGTACACGCCTGTAATCCCAGCACTCAGGAGGATGAGGCAAGAGGATCGTTGTGAGTTCAAGATCAGCCTGGGCTACAAAGTGAGCTCAAGGCCACCCTGAACTGAACAGCGAGACAATCGATGATACTAAAACATTAAATACATTACCAAAATATTACTAAACATTATTTAAAACATTCCTAAACATTAAAAAGACAATGACAACAAAAAATCAAAACCCTTTCTCCTCTCTCCTTCTCCCTTTCTTCCCCTCTTCTCCTCTCCACTCCTTCTCCTCTTCTTTTTCTTTCAGCAGGACTCAGCAGAAATGGTTTGTCCTGCTACTTGTGGCATTGGCTGAATAGATACTATACAACTACTAAGGTAGCAGCTAGGTCGGGATGGGAAGCCCAGGATAAGTTGGTTGACATGTTGGAGCATGGTATCTGGCTATCAGTTAGGGGCCTCAGTTCTCCTTTGTGCCCTTTCTCCCAGTGTTTTCTTTATATATAGTCTGTCTGTCTGTCTGTCTGTTTCTTCAACTGGACCAACAGCTAAACATGGCCTCAATCAAAACAATGCACAAAGGACAATAGATTCTACCTATGTAGAAATTAGAAGGGCTACAAACTATGTGCCACTCTTCCTATTGAAAGATGCAGTCTCCATCATCTCCTTTCTGCATCTGGAGAACTTCAATGGACAGATTATTTATTGCAGAAGGAATGCATGTGATTTTTAAGCTAGGTCATAATGTGCTGTGCATCTCTCACCTGGTTCTCTTAGAATGAATTTTTTTTTTCCAGATGTCTTCTTTCTGTTTGCTTTTTTTCATGCTGTGAAAAGCCCAGCCCACAGGGAGGCCATTTATAAGCTTTCAAATTGGCAACTCCACCTGACCCTAGGTTTCTAGCTATCTTAACCTAGGCTTCAGACATGTGAGTCGAAAATCCTCCAGATGAGTCCAGCCTCACTTGATTGGCTCACTCCAGCCATATGAATCATTCTTGGTGAGGCTGCAGGAATCATTCTCTGTCCAAATTCCCACTCCATAGAATATATAAGTAGCTTTCATTGGTCCTTTGTCACTGAGGAGTTTAGGGTGGAATGTTAGGTAGCAGAAATAACCAGAACAGGATTTGGTATCAGTACGTAGTGTCATCACAACAACAACAAAAACATTTTTTGACAGTACTGGGGATTGAACAGGACCTTGTGCTTGCCAGGCAAGTGCTTGTTCTACTGAGCTATCTCCCCAGTCTCCCCAGCCCTACGTCACAACAAAATTTAAGACATAACACTGAGTTGAGGAATGAACAGTGGACAGAAGCATGATGAACTATTGTGATAGTAAACTTTTGTGCAGATTTAAATAAAAAAAAATAAGAGGAACTGATTGGCTTAGCATAGTTCTGGGTGTAACTGAATGGATTTACTGAAGATGGAAGACCCACCATGTGTGTGAATGATACCAGTTAATAGGTGTGCAATCCGATGGGAACAAAAAAGGGAACAAGAAGGATGGAAGTCTTACTTCTATTTCTTCAGAACAACTTCTGTCTTTGCCATTGCCTTGGATGTCAGTCTCCTTCCTTCCAGCTTCCTGTTGAGGACTCACGTGGGACTTTGCACTGAGCTCCAGGCCTTCTACCTTTGGCTGGATCTATTCTTGGGTAGCTTGCATCTAAGAAGAGGGCACCATGCCTGGTAATACTGTTTTAATTACTTTTCTCTCATAACTGAGACAATATACCCGACACCCAAAGTTGATGGAGGAAAGACTTATTTAGCTCAGTTTGTAAACGTTTCAGTCTCTAATTGGCTGGCTCAATGGCAGGGTGGCATGGCAGACAGACATCACAGAGGAGAAATAGTTCATAGAGGACAGAAGGTCCTTCACAAGGCAACAGAGATGACCACAGCTCTTCTATTCTGAATTTGAACTCAATTTGTTTATAAGGGCTTATTATAACTCAAGTTATTTATAAGTCAAGACTGTTTTTCCCATAAGAAAAAGTGGAAATACCCATAATGCATTCTGAATCTCCCAAAGTGCCCCTTGACTAACCTTTTCATAGTAAAAAATGGTTGTATAATGTGCATAATTTACCAGAAACACCAATAATTTTCCTAGTATATTCACCAAAAAAAGTTATAAATGTGCCTACTTTACCAGAAAAAAACAATTTCATGCTGTACTCATCATTCAAGGTGACGTCTTTGGCTTACAGGCGAGGAGGATGAAATGGAAGGTCATTATTGCTTAGAAGGAGAGTACCCTTCCATAAGAACATCAGGAATCAGGCTCTTTGGCATCTTCTCTCTCCTTGCAAGAGTCTGTAGCCCACTAGAACCTGATTCTGGCTCACTAGGTCTCAACATTTTCAGAACTAAAAACTTGTCTGAGGTTGTCTGTTTCTGTCTTTTCTTTACCACTGTTCCATATTATGACTTAACATTGTCATGAGGCAAGTAAATGTAATGATTGGCTTTTTTCTCTGTCTAGGTAAGTCTTCTCTACAAATGTTTGCAGCTCTGTCCATTGTTTTAGTATTTCCTTTATTTCAGAAGAATTTTGCAGTACCAATTGTTGATACTCTGCCTCCTCTTCAGAAGCTCCTCAGTTGCCAGTCTCTGTTTGTTGTCAAGCCAGAAGTTGCTGAAGTTTTTCTGTGTACTCCTCCATGAGTTCCTCAACGTGTCCACTGTCTACCTGCAAGCCAGTGCGCTCTGCTATAGTCATAGTGTCACCAACCACAGGATCAAATGAAGGTTCAGGCTCCTCTATGCAACCTTTAAAACCTCTCTCCTGCATAACTTTAAGCCACACTTTCTTCCAGGCAGATCTCAGTGTCCTTAGAGACACATTGACCCAGGATTTCTCAATTAACCCCACCCAAGAAAGAATGTTGTCATTTTCCTTCCAGAATTTTTTGAGGGTTAAATCTGCATCTGAGGGGCCAGGGAGTAGCTCAGGGGCACAAGTGCCTGCCTGGCAAGTGCAAAGTCCTGAGTTTGATCCCTGGTTCCAGGAAAAAAAAATATCTGTATCTGAGACATCAGGAAGCACTTCAGGAAGAATTCCTTGCAGTATAGCTTCTTAAAATTAGCTATAACCTGCTGGACCATAGGCTGCAGTAGAAAAATTGTATTTAATAGGAGGAACTCGACAGAGCCATTGAGAATTCTTCAGCCAATTTTTCTTCCAAATCTTGTGGTTTGGCAGGAACATTGTCCATGAAGAGGAGAGCCTTGAGTGGTAAACATTTGTCTTCTAGATATTTCTTAACAGTAGGATGGAAAGTCTCCCTGATCCACTCAAGAAAAAGTACTCTTGTTATCTAGGCTTTTGTGTTATATCTCAACATGACCCACACCTGGTTCCTCGTGACTTCATGTTTTCTAAATACTTTATAGGTCTCAGAATGATAAACCAAGAAAGGCTTTATCTTGAGGTCACCACTCACACTGACACATAGAAATAAGGTTAGCCTATTCTATAGGCTGTGGCTTGGCATTTTCCTCTCTTCCTGAGTAATGTATGTTCTCCTAGGCATTTTCTTGCAGAAAAGGCCAGTTTCGTTATAGTTAAAAAACTTGATGGTTCATTACAATTGAAAAGCTATGTCTCTGTGTTATCATTTCAAAGTGGCTCATGTAATTTTCAACAGCCCTTTTATCAGCACTGGATGCTTCACTATGTCTAGTTATGCTATGAACCCCAGTTCTCACTTTAAAATTATGAAGCCACTCCTTAGTGGCACAAAACGTTTTGCCATTATCACTTTTTTTCAAAATGTATTTAGTATAGGATTTACAGGGTCTCACTACACAAATTGGACTCAGTGATTCTCTTGTTTTCAGCCTCCCAGGCACTGGGATGCCTTCATGCTCAGTTTCAATGTCTGTCTCTGCTTGCCCTGCGGGCAGGGCCAGCACAGCATGCCAGGGATCAAACCCCGGAACCTGCACCTTCCTAAGCAGGCACTTTCGTCCACTGAGCTATCTGGTCAGCCCTCATTATCACTTATTAATTATCCTTTATGAGATCTGCATTTATAGCCCTAGATTTTTCACAAATTATAGATTCACGTAGGCTAAAAGCTGCCATCTGCCTTTCATTGATCTGCGGGGAGCAGTTGAATTTGGAGAGTGATCACAAATGTGGGGCCGGAGCAAGGCTGGTCCAAGAACAAAGTGTGCCTGAGGCAAGCCACACAAACAAGGTGGGCCATTCCAGAGAACACCAGGCACCCAAGACAATCCAAGCAATGGATTGCTAGGCAGAGCGGTGTCACATGACACGAACCTGCTGAGTATATAAATAAAGGTGCTGTGATAATTGAGCACTTCATTTTCCACCCATTTGGAGAGAGAACTTCCCCTGATCCCAGTTTTCTGCATCTTGTCTTCATTTCTTCACTTTGCCACCTTTCACAGTCCTCACCCTGGAAAGTTTAAGAGACACTTGGGCTGTAGCATTGATCTACACCAGTAGTAGCTTTTCTATTTCATCTAACACTGTTGATTGTATTTACTAATTTGAATAACACCTTTAGCAACATTATCTTTCTTATGTAGATGTTTTCTCTGTAAGATTGTCAAGATGGTGGATTTTAACATCCTATACATATTAGTGAATTGGTCACATGAACATTACTCTCATATTTTCCGAAACTGTCTTTTCTGTTGTGATTAGCTTCTTTTCTAGCTTTTTGGAGCCATTTTGATAGCAGTAATCAAAGCAATTGTATAAAACACTGATCAAAATTACATCCACAAACACACACATCTGGGTTCACACTAACACTTATGTATGCTTTTCTGACATTATGAATCTTTGTTTACAATTGTACATGCAGATAGCATTTGGGTTACAATGAAAGTCCTTGGTTATAAGTTAAACCTAAAATTCTGATTGTAACCCAAGTCATTCATATGTGAGGCCAGTTGTAACTCAAGGGTCCACTGTATCTTATCCAAGCTGTGTGGGGAGGGTGGCACTCACATCCTTAACCCTAGTTCCCTTGATTTTTACAACTGCATCATTAATCAATCCTAGCATCACACACTCTAGATTCAGCCACCTCTGAAAAAGACCCACTATGACTGCAAGAGGCTTTGAGGGGACCTCTAGACACAAGCCATAACAAATAAAATATTTTTGTTTTATAGGTCAGTGCTTTGCAGTATAGGAAACGGCATATAGATGTGAAATGAGGGAAGAAAATTGCTGGAGCCATGCGGGGTGCTAGCCTCCACGGGGCAGATGCTGGTACAAGTATGGTGCTGGCTGGATAAAGGTTATGGCCAAAGCTGAACCTGGAATCAAAATGGAGGGCGATGAAACTGGTGTAGTGGTGAAGGGAGAAATTAAAATCTTTCTTTTTTTTTTTTGTCTTTTCAAGATGGGGTCTCGCTATGCAGTACAGGTTGGCCTTGGGCTCACTTTGTATCCCAGGCTGGTTTTGAACTCACAATGATCCTTCTGCCTCTGCCTCCCCAGTGCTGGGATTATAGGTGTGCATCACAATACCCAGCTGGAAATTAAAGTGTTAAATGAAAGCTTGCCAAGGATGCCCACCAAGACCAAGTGGACATATGCTGCTGGCTCAACAACAGAACATTCCTTCCTTTTATAAGCTTCTGTCTTTACTGCCTTTGTGTAACTGATGGCCTTGCAATGTAACTTGAAATGTTTAAACTCTCTTAGCAACCCATGATGTCATCCAGCCTTCAAATCAAATGCACCAAATTTGCCTTTGTGCCTCTCCACTTGCCCTCCCTATATAAGTCCCAAACCCACCAGATGAGGCTCTGACTCTTTGGGAGAGAGACCCCATTTGGGCCCACCAGTGTAAATAAACTGCCTCTTAAACCTTCTCAGTGCCATGTTTGGTCTGTTTTCTATAACAGTGGCACATGCGTGTTTCCCAGTAGTTGGGAGGCAGAGGCAAGAGGATTGCCATGAATTCAAGGACTAGGCCACATAGTTGGTTCAAAGGCAGCCTGAATGACGAAGTGAGACACTGTCTCAAAAGAAAAAACGGGTGGGGGTGATGACAGTGTTTGGTCACTGGGCCAAAACTGGCCACTATCTAGGTGTCTCTTGAGCTTGAGAGTGGACTGTGATCAGGGTCACTTGCCTAAGAACAGGTACGGAGTTCTGTCAACCTTGGGAGCCCCTTGCGCGACCCTTAGGTGTTTGGCTCCAGGAATAGCAGCAGCTGGGGATTGCACCCCTGGGAATCCCCTCAAACAACTATCGACCTCTGCCAGTATTCCTAGGGCCAGGTGCCTGAACCTTCTAGAAAAAGATGTGAGGCCCACCGGACTAACCTGAAGGCATGGATGAACTGACAGAAAATTTCCGCCTATGCCACTTTCCAGATATTCCATGCAGAGCGTCTTCTCCACTAAGGAATCAAGTGGCTCCAGAGCGCTCAGTGGCCCTGAAACTACATTTCCCAGAAGGATGTGCTACATTATGGTCTGTCTTGCCCCTGTCTGGCGCCCTTAGGAAAGGAAACTCTCAGCCTGTGCAAAGCAAAGACTCTCGGGAATGGTAGTTCGCCTTCGGTCCGCGCAGGCGCATTTTCTCGCCCCGGTCGCCGGGCTGCTCTTTGTGGAGAAGGCTGTCCTTTTGTAGAAGGTTTATGATGCTCTCTCACCTCTTGGTCCGACTGCTCTTTGGGTTCTCCATCCGCCAGGGACCTGGGCCTAGTTCCCACGCGTGGGTCGCCTGGACACCATAAGAGTGTGTGACAGGGTGACACGGCGCGTGTGTGAAGGGGACGCAGTGCCACCCGATGTGGGTGTGTCTGTGGGCGGGTGTGCTGGGTCCCAGTCCAGGTGAGGCGTGTAGTGTGTTGGCCTAGCCTGCCTCAGCCGTGATGCGGGGAGGGGCCTCCGTGTGGGGGTGTTGCTGCTGCAGGCGCGTGTGCGACCCCGCGGGGCTGATCTGCAGGCCTCTGTCCCTGAGCCCCCGAAGCAGAACTCGCACCTAGGGGCCTGACCTGCTGTCCAGGAGGCTGCAGAGCTGCTCATTCCAGGGAGTGCTGCCGGGGAGCGTCATGGAGACCCTGGTCCTGAAGCCCGAGAAGACAGGTACAGCCCTCTTGGTTGTTGGGTTTGTAGATTTGCATTTGAGGAGACTGATACTTTGAGAGGTCAGTCTAGTTTCCCAGAAGCACCAGCCAGGCTGGCCTTTTACTGTTTCATCCTACATGACCATTTGTTTCCACATGCTGATGGGAGGAAAGGAATGGCAGTGTTTCCTCTTAAAATATCTGAGAAAACAAGAGTCCCTGGTGCTGTATTTGATTCTGCGAGATATTGGAACTCACTTCTTACTAGATGTGCCTGAGTAGTTCCTGGCTTTTCTAATTCCTGTCTGTGCCTCAGGTGGGTAGGCTTTACTTGGGTGGTGGCTCTGGCAGAACAGCCCCATTGATTTATTTTCTCCATCCCCAGCTCTTTTTACTCAGGACTCTGTTCTTTCCCCTAAAGAGAATCCAGAGACTAAATCAGGTTGGGATCTCCAGGAAGCCAGATCTGAGGTGAGTGCCTCCTTCCTTTATGAAAAAGGCTAGCACATTTTCCCTCCTATTCTTGGATCTGCAATCAGCCAAGGACTTCCACCTTGGAACCTGTTTTGAGTGCTCAGGAAGTCTAGGTAGTGAGAGCAGCTCCAGTTGAAGACAGTATGGATGACACTCCAGGTGTCAGTATGAGATCAGCTCTCATGAATGCCTCTCTCAGCCTTATTGAGTTTGAGGGGTGGCCAGGGCCTGTACAGCCAAGAGCTGCACTCTGAGCTCTGAGGGGTGATCAAGTAGATGCAAGTTCACATGACATGAAGTCACTTTGCCCATCTCCAAATGCTGATCATCTCCATATGGTTTGCTTATTGCAAACCCACAGGATATTTGGAGAGAGGGGGTGTGTGCTGGAGCAGAATCTGGCAAGGATATTTGGAAGTACTGGAGTAAGAGTGATGGTAGGGGATGCATCACTGTTTGCTTTCATCTGTACCAAAATCCTGGTGTGGAGCTTTCATGGAAAAAGCTAAAAGATTAAAGAAACTTTGGAGCCAATTAGGAATTAGCCCTAGGACCACTTCTGTGCTAAGTGGGGCTCAGATCTCCTCCCTTACAACTTTTGAACTTTGCTTCTCATTTTTTTCCTACCACTAAAGCCACCCCCACCATATGGTAAAATTTATTCATTTAGGTACCAGGGATTGAACTCAGGACCTTGTGCTTGCCAAGCAGGCACTTCTTCCACTGAGCTATATCCCTGGCCCTATATGGTAAAATGTAAAAGGATATAGTTGACAAGGAGAATAAAGGAG
>PVKN010031478.1:0-12486 GCA_004027915.1 Capromys pilorides | reverse complement strand
AAAGTTTGTCTGCAATTTTTTAAAGCCGGGAACTGAGTGAAAGTGAATGTAAATCCAGCAAGCAGTCTCTTGCTAGAGAAAATATTGGCGTAATAGATTTCAGTGGCCTAGTTTACCAGTTCACCTTGTTAAAGCCTCCAATCATGCACTGGCTTAGAACTTTTCCATGAGTTCTGCTTCTTGCCTTTCCACTCACTTGCTGTTGTAATTTCTGTACTATCTTCCAAACCTTACTAAACGGCTTTGTGAGTGAGGAGATTGGGAAAGACGGGTTAGGAATGCTTTCGCCTATAATTAGTGCTGAAGAGAGGGGAGAGAGAGGAGTCAGCCCTAGGGTCCACCGTGAGGTGTAGCCGGACGCCCGTGGGTGCTAAAGATGGACTTATGCAGCCAGAACCAAAACTAAAATGTAGCTGGCTCCACGTGGCATGGTGCCTGGGGCTCCAGGTTAGATTTCCCTTCTGTCCACTCCATGCTGGGGTGGTCGTGGAGGGCGTGGTCCAGGTTCTGACGAAGAGACATTGCTCTGTCCTCACACTGGGTGCTGCTTCGGAGAGACACTGGTGTCCTGGGCCAGCCCTGCTCCCACTCCCCTCCTCTCACTTTCTTCCTCCCTCTCTTCATTCACCAAGGGAAGTCCAGAAGGTGGGGGAAGGGAGCCAAATGGGGCCACAAGCCCTTTCCCTTTCCAGCACGGAGGCTGCTGCAGCTCTGTCAGTCCTCAAGCTGGGTCACCGGAGCCACCTTGTAGGCTGAGCGTCCCCTGGGCAGCAGGAGGAGGGACTCGCTGAGGTTGCCTTTTGAAGTCCCGCAAGGATGGCTTAAAGGGAAGGTGGAGAGTAAAGCTGGGCAGCGGCTGCCCTGTTGGCAAGGTCACTGCTGCTAGATGGACATGCTCTGCCCCAGGCCCACACTCCCCTGCCCCAGAGCTCTGTACCTGGGTCCGAGTTCTCCAGACCAGAACTGCCCCCCACCCCAAGCCTTGGCCTCCACCTCCCAGGCACATACAGCACGCCTTTCCTCTCCCCTTAGCACCCACCAATTCTCACCTCTCTGCTGGCCCCGCTGGTGTATAATTTAGCACAACCTCCACTTCTCCAACAAACACAGCGCCATGCCGCAGCTGTGGGCACAGCCTCAGTGCCACACAGCCTTTTCCTGCAACCCAACTGTGCCACCTTGAAGCAGACGTCGTGGGAAATCCCAGCCCCTGTCTGGGCCTGGTTCTCTTCCTCCCTGAGATGCTGAGACAGCTTCCAAGCTGTGGTGACTACCACCCGTGGGCTGGGCTGTGAGCTGAGCTCAGCGTGGGCGGACCCAGGCGGACACTGGCTGCAGTCCTTGGGGACAGAGCGGCGGGGTCTCACCCTGGCCCCTCATGTCTGCTGCACCCACAGCGCTAGCTTGGCTCTGGCCATTGAGTTGGCCGGGGTGAAGCTCTGCTCCGCCGCCACCCACACCCCCACACACCATATTTCATGCCGTGCAAGATGGCTCGCTCTCTGCTGCCCACAGCCCCCTCCCTCCGTGGCCTCTGCTTCAGGCCACACGAGCCTCTCCTCAGTGTCTCTGTCTCCCCTCTGTCCTGCCTTGTGCCTTGTGCTCTCATTTCAGCCTTGAGCAGGTAGGAATTTTCGGCTTAAATTTCAGAGCACCTCCTAAACAGGCTGTCAGGCTCCAGCCAGCAGGGCCACGCTGTCATTAAACTGTCTTTCCATCCCGAGGTATTGCTGCCTGCAGCTCGCAGGAAGGTAGCAGAGTAGAGAATGTCGCGCTCCCGGTCACTAGAGAAGGACAGTGGAGAGCCACACGGCAGGTTTTCTTTCCCTATCTAAAATGGACCTGCGTGGCTTTGAACAGTAACTGACCCCTAGATCATTATCTGTGACTCAAGAAAGCCCGGGTCCAGGAATAATTCAGAAGCTGGGCTCTGAGTCACCCTGCATGTAGATTGTTCTAGCGTACCACTTAGTATTTTCACCAAGAAAGATATGGGAACAGAAGCAGCTGCAGCTATCTTGATGGGACTAGGATATTAAAGATATGGGAAGGTGGAGTCGTTCTTATAAAATCTGAAATGGACTTTCCTTTAAAATGTCTGAAAAGCCATTATCCTACCAAAAATACAGTCACACAAAGACTTTCTTAGGCCGGCCACATGGCTCAGTGGATCAAAGTACCTGCAGGCAGGTGCAGGGGCCGGGGGTTTGATCCCCAGCCCTGCCCTGCTGCTCCACCCCTGGGACTTACTGAGATGGGAATTGAGACAGGGCATGGTGGTGCATGCCTCTAATCCCAGCTCTTAGGAGGCTATAAACAGGCAGATCACTATGGGTCTGATCTAGTAGTGAGACCCTGATCACCCTGTAGACCCTTCCCTAAATAAAAATTAATAATAATAATTATAAAGACTCTCTTGCATTCTTAAGTGCACAACTAAGCGTGTTTGCCACTTTCTTTGGCTTGGTATTCTTCAGTCATCATCTTCCATGTTGAATAACTCAGTGGAAACCACCAGAGAAGAGGAAGCCAGGCAAAGAAGTCGCTTTTTTCTGCAATGTGTAAAACTTGCAGCTGTAATTCTCCAGCAGAGAGGAAAACTAGGTGGCACCTCCACGCTAGGATGCGGCAGTGCTGTCACATGATGTGTGGCCTCAGTTATTAACACTCCCGATTCCCCCCAGAATTGCACTCCTGCATCCTAATAAATTGACGTGGTCTTTTAAAATATTCCAGATGGTCCAGGCTAGGATATGATTCAGCACAATTAAGCTTTTCTCTGTAGAAGGGGTGTATGCTGTGAGAATATCAACCTGTGGGGAG
Source organism: Capromys pilorides (assembly GCA_004027915.1). NCBI lineage: Eukaryota > Metazoa > Chordata > Mammalia > Rodentia > Capromyidae > Capromys > Capromys pilorides. Next base: position 9,663 of record PVKN010031478.1, on the reverse strand, counting down.
GCAAAAGTAAGGAGCAATTTCATCTGCCCCCCAAAACCCTCAGTGGGTTGGGGAGCAGGGGGTCACCTGCCTGGGAAATTTGCTGGCTCTTGTTTATTGACACATCTCCCCTCGCTGGCATCCTTCCTTCCCGCCACTCCTGTGCCGATGCGCTCTCTCCCCTGGCCTATTCGAAGCTCTGCCCAGCATTTCCTCAGTGTCCCCCAGTTGCAGCTGGCAGGGTCCCCACCTGTGCTGACAGCACACCTGAGCCCACCTTCTGCAGCACTGACAGATTCAAGTTCTTCTATTTTCTAATGCTGCTTTTATGACATCCCCACCTGTCACCCAAACATACAGCAGTGGCAGCTTTTAGAGATGGTGGTTAGGAGAGGGCTGTAGTTGTTGTCTGAATGTTGGAGCTTCCACCCTGGCTGCATCATGGACAGTGATCTGTCACCAGGTGCCAGCTGACCCTGGGGCAGGACTAGGACATGGCTGCTGCAATGCTGCCAGGACAAAGGGACCCATCTGGGATGCAGGTCTTCCCCATGGGGTGGCAGGGCAGGGCCCAGATGCAAGCACCAGCTGACCTCACACAGGAGGCGCATTCTCCTACGACGCCACCTCAAGGGCGCAGGCGCCAGGAGGCAGGAGGCTCCTGGGAAGTCTGGTGGCCTTTCCTCTTGTCAACCCTGTGTGCCAGCCAAAGACCCACCAGAACAGTTGCATTTCTGTTGGAAGGCACAGAGCCTTTGGTCCACTTCTTCCAATGTCCCTTCATGGTCACCTACATTTCTGGTAGGCTAGGTTTCAAGTGGTTACTAAGATGTCTTGCTTGGTAGTTAATTTTCTAATACAAAATATGATCTCCCATTCTCTGTCTTTTGTTATATTCATGTAAATAGGAAACAGCAGCCCACTTATTGGGCTCAGGAGAGACCAATGTCCCTTGTGCTACATGCTGCCAGTGCTCCTGAGCTGCCTGTGAGAAGAGCAGGGCTGCGACAAGCACTCTCCTATGCTGTTGTTTTCTATTTTAAAAATACTAAAAACAAAACAATACAGAATTCCAAAATAAGATGAGAAGAAGTTAACAATGGTTATTATATTGCATATTGTTAAATTTCAAGTAGTTGCTCAGACTGCCAGATATAGGCATGCAAGTTTGATTAAACAATATAAGCGCCAACCGTTCCTTTCAATGAGCTCGTAAAACTTAGTAGTGCAGTTATCTTAGCCATCGTGCGTGTGTGTGTGTGTGTGTGTGTGTGTGTGTGTGTGTGTGTGTGTCTTGGAATACAGGAATATATATTCTTTTCTCCTTTCTCCATCCCAGCTGTTCTGAGACCCTCTTGTAGTCTCTCTAAATACAAATGAGATGAACCTTTGTTGCTATAAGATATGAGTGTGTAGAACTAATACCTGAAACCTAAACTGGAAACACAGTGAAGTTACAGACAATTCTCCTGCACTCTAATTTCTCCTGGCTTGGGCTGGCAAGATAGCTCAACTAAGTGCCTACTTAAAAGCACAGGGACCGGGCTTTGATCCCTGGCACTGCCTACTTCTGGGCCCTGCGCCTGGGTGTGATGGTGCCTGCCTATAATCTCAGTACTAGGGAGGCTGAAAACAGGAGGATCACTATGAGTCCAAGCTGCGTAGTGAGATCCTGTACCAAACAGATAAAAAAGAAGAAGAAGAAGAAGCATCTGATTTCTCCTGGTTTGTCTTTACATTTGCAAGGAGCTTCTTGCTCAGGCTGCCCTCACCTGTGGCAGAACTGGTGGGGCCTGGGCCTCTGCACAGCTGTGAGGGTTTCCCAAGCCCTCCGTGTCCACCTGGGGCGCAACAGCTGTGCTGCACAAAAAACCCCACCAGGCAAAGGGAGAGCCTAGCTGGCTGGGGCCCTGCTACATGGATGAGCACAGGCATAGTGGAAGGGCTGGGACACAAGGGTTGGCAGCCTTGGGGAGGCACCATGGCAGCAGGTGGTATCTCCACCTCGGGCCCAGCTTTCTAAGAGGGAGGGTGCAGTGCAGGGTGTGGCATCCAGGCCCTTCTGCCCTCGTTATCCCTTAGCTTGACCATTGGCTTTTTCCTTGTGCCAAGTAGTTATTCTCATTATTTAAATATTTGGACTATTTGGGGTGGGTGTCTTTTCTTTCGTCCAACACGCACACGTGCTCTCTCTCTCTCTCTCTCTCTCTCTCACACACACACACACACACACACACACACACAGTGAGAATATTGAAAGCCTCCTGCTCCCTTGGATCCTTGCATTGCATGTTAATTAGTTAGAAAAGGTCAGCTACGGCATCCGCACAGGAGCGCCACGCGGTGCTAGCTGGGAAGGAGCAGCTTCCGCGGGGCCTGGAAGGCAGCACTGGACGCGACCTGAGCCAGCGGAGGAAGGCCCTGCAGTCCTTGCACATGCTCATCCAGCTCCAGAACAAGTTGATTTTCTTTAAAAGTGGTACAATTTCATGTTTTTTTAAAAAAAATAATTCTAAAATTTATGAAGACTCAAGTCTCTAAAAGACAATATTAGTTCTTCTTTTACTAAAAGAAAGCAAAAACTAGCCTGAATCTACTTTCTTCTCTATCTATCCAGAGTTTTCTAATCTCTGTGTGTGTTTTACCGGAGCCCAGACCTTGGAGCTGAGTGACGCCGCACCCACCTTTCCAGAAAACCTGTCTCGGCGGGCTCTAAGTGACTTAGTTGTCCAGGCCAGGCTGGAATCCTCTTGCTGTGGCCTGCCTGAGTGCTGGGGTTATAGACAAGGCCCACGACACCTGTCCACATTTTCTTATCTTCACAGTCCATGGTGCTGCCTGGAATTAGCAACAGGTGAGACTAGGCCAAGAAGCCCAGGGGACAGCAAAGGGAGCAGAGACGGGAGGGTAGCTCAGGGCAACGCACGGGGCCCTCCTGACAGCATGTGTGTGCAGGGGGGCTTTTCAGGGCTCTCTGGGCTTCTTAGCATCATGCTAGCCTGATCATCTGTGCTGAGCAATGGACGGGAAGATGCATGGGTCCTGGGTCCCCAGAGCAGCGGGCAGAGCACCTGGGCACCCTGGGCTAGGAACCGCTGTACTTAACCTCCTGCCAGGCAGGCAGAGGGCTGTCTGCCCTGCCACCCCCAGCTCTGTGTTGGCCAGGAAGAGCCCCTGGGAGCATCAGAGCATGCACTGGTCTGCGACAGAAGTGAGGGTCCACAGGAAGGCCGGCCTAGAGATGCAGGTGCCCATGATGCCGAAGTTTCCTCTTGAAGATAGACACTGCATCCTTCTAGAAGCCAGTGGAACCACTGCTGCTGCCCTTGAGACAGGGACACACAGGCAGTAAGGAAGAAGCAGAAGCAGTAGAAGCCCCCAGGTAGTACCTGTCTGTGGGAGCACCTGTGAGCGGGAGCACCTGTCTGCGGGAAACTTAGGAGCACCAGAGTGATAGCAGGCATGCTTCCTTCAGCCACCAGTGTGGGGCAGGGCAGGCAGCAAGCCACCAGGCAGGGCCATGTCCATCCAGAGCAGAGTGGCAGTGCGGGTTCTCCAGGAAGTTCAGGCCGCATTCATTCCGTTCCGGCTCCAGCTTTGCATCCAGAGGATGCCGGTCCTGCAAAGGACACGGAATCACACACTGGGCGGCCGGATTGCAGCACTCAATCAGCGAAGTTAATTAATAATATCTCAAGCTGTGTGCAGCAGAGAAGAAGCCGAAAGGTCACCCTTGAGCAATTAGGAGACACGTGGCACTGGAGTCCTGCTGGGCAGAAGCAGAGGTGGACGTCACTGCATTTCCGTGAAGATGAAACCAAGCACTGCGTGCTTCTCAGAAGTCTAACGGAGGAGCGAGTCAGATCTAATATAATAAACAGTCCCCAGCCTGTTCAGGGACAAGCGTTCCTGCCAAAGGAGACAACGCAAAGATGGAAACTCACTATTTCCGCCAGCACAGAACACGCAGCCTTCCCCACTGCATCATTCATCTCTCCTGCAGAATTTCTCAGGTGGCCCGACAGTCTCTTCTCATATGAAGCGCCTGTACTCAGAGATGCCATGTGTCAGCTCTGTGCCGCGGCACACGGCTTGGCACTGGAGCGAAATGACTGCCCTTGATCTATGCGTGTGAGTCACCACCTCACTGCCCCGCGGGGTCCCAGGAGGGATAAGCCTAGGGTGGACTTGATACCAGGCCTCTGGATCTAGAACCCAAGGGGCGATTTCTTGGAGTGAGGACCTTTAACTGAAAGGGGGTCGAAGGAAGGAACGTAGACCACCACCATGGACAGGTGGCCATGTCTCTCTGTGGCCTTGGCCGCAGTTTCCTGCCCCAGGAAGTAGAGAGCTGCCTGGGGGACTGGGTCCACCAGGATTCAGCTGGAAGGAGCAATAAGTCTCTTAGAAGGAGCCTTACAGGGACAGCCAGGCAAGGGAGGCTGGGATGGCAGTGTCCCCCGCCCCTGCCAGGCATGGTGGCTGTCCCCGAAAGAGAGAAGACGGCTTCACTTCCTGGGAACTGAAGAAAAGTGACAGATGGACCAGGGAAAACAGAAGGCTCTGGGCCCTAGCCAGGGCCAGACACAGTTCCCTGCTTCTGAGTAAACTGAGGAGAGGCTGTTCACAGAGGGACTTCCTGTGGGAAAGATGGCGCAGTGGAGCTCAGGCCTGCCTTGAGGAGAGGCCTGAGGAGTGTGACCCGGAGTGAAGGAGCATGACAGATGACACCCGAGAACCTGAGTCCACAACCCAGCTGAGGAGGGATGCTGGGAAGATGGCAGCAGGGACGCAAAAGCCATCAAAGCTCTGGCTCCCTAATTTCCTCCCAGCTGTTACCAAGCTCCAAGAAGGAGGCAATGAAGCCAGATCATCCCAGGCTCCTGCACGGCTTGGGGATGAGAGTTGCCCCACAGAGAAGGTGGCTTAAATCTGACTGGTTCCTAGTCTAATTCTAGAAGATAGGTTTTGTTGCTGCAGTGAATGTGAGAAGGTCCTGCTTCCCTAACACAAATACAGTCAGTTGGTCAGTCACTTGGTTGGTTGATGGTCCAGTAAGTCAGTCAGTCACAGTCAGTTGGTTGATCAGTTGATCAGTTGGTGGGCCAGTCAGTCAGTCAGTCAGTAAGTCAGTCAGTCAGTCAGCCAGCCAGCCAGCCAGCCAGCCACTCATGCACTCATCCTCTCGGCAGATAATGAGTATTACCTCTGGGCTGGGGAGCAATCAGCACTGAGGCATTTCAGCCTGATTAGCCCTTAGTTTGGGTGGAACAAAGGTGACAAGGAGATGAGGAAGAGGAGGGCCAGAGGGGCCACCAAAGCCTCCAAAACCTATGGGTATGTGACAACAGCAGGACAGCTTCCAGCACGTGGGTCACAAGGCATGGGCATGGCTGATGGAGGCAGACAGCACCGACCCCCAGTGAAAGCCTCTCTGGACATTCGTGAGCCCCAACAATAGCCCCACGGGAGCTGTGGTGCTGGGACAGAGGGGTCTCCCATCCATGCCAGGGCTGTAGAACTGGCCAGCACCTGTCACGGTTACACAGTGGGCAGGAAGCTGTATCCTTGGATTGCAGAGTCAGGTGCAACACTACCTGTGTTTCCTGTCTTAGAGCGGAGAATATGGTGAGCTGCTGCCACTCTCATGGAAGAGGACTTCATGGAGTGGTCTTGGCTCTCTGTGGGTGACAAACAACAGTTCTGACTCACATGTTGTTCTTGGAGACTTTTGGGAAGAATTTCTGAAGCCTATTTCCATGGAGGATCTGTTTTCAGTTGTGGGGGTAGCGGAGAAGTAGTTAGAACCAGTGAGGGGGCAGAGGAGAAGGCAGGGACCTACTTTCAAGTTATTTTCAGATGAATTAAAAATCCTTTAGACGCAAAATATGGCTTTAAAAAAACCTGCAGCATTGGGAAGCAGAGGAGGCTGTGGCCACGACACGGCCCCTGAATCTCGCTCGCCCCACCCCAGCACTGCTGAGGCCTTGGTCTCTCCCAGGTGTCCTCTGTTGCTGCAAACTCCCTCGAGATGCAGAGCTGCTTCCGGCGTGGCCCGAGGACCCAAGTCTTCCGGTGTCTGCTGTGGATGCAGATGCAGAGCTGGGCGCCTGGGTCTCAGACCCTTGGGACTGGTTGGGGGCTGCAGGCTGTGGGGTGCAATTACTGAACACATCACTGGATTTTTATGGCCATAAATCCCACCACCTGCAAATACCCAGTGCTAGGAAACTCTTCAGCCACTGTTCTACGAAGGGCAAAGCCCGAGCTGACGCGTGCTACCTTCTTGTTTCCTAGCAGGGTGCAGACTCTCGAGTGTGAGGGCCGCTTTAGTGACCTTACCAGGCTCCCACGTGCCTTCTGCTCTGCTGTTAGGACACCCTGGCGAGCTGTAGCCCCGTTGCCTCCGCTTCTGCAGGCAGTGTTCCCTGGCTCGCTCTCCCTGGAGCCGAGGGGAGTCACTACAGTAGCCAGGATGTGTGCCAGGAAGCAGCCAGTCCCCATAGCCCATAGCCCTGGGCCGATGCCAGACCCCAACGAGGAGGTGCATGTGGCCTCCCTGGCAGCCCTGCAGACCTCACCACAGAGGCCCACAGATCAATCTGATCCTGTCAGTTTTCCAAGGACAAGATGGCTGTGCTTCGCTCATGACAGATCAGGTGGCTTTGTCACTGCATAGACACCATACGGCATCCTTGGGCACCCAGGCCAACCTAGGCTGTGGCCTACACGAAGTCACATCTGTGAGCACCACAGACAGTGGGGTTCAAGTGCCTTAGTCTTCAAAAAGACATGGAGAGATGCCAGACGGTGTGGGGTTTAACTCCATGACGGTCTACAGGGTCCACCCTCCCATCCCAGAGACCTAGCTGCCCAAGGCAGCGTGACCCAAGCCTGGCTGGGCACACCCCAGCCCCTGCTTCTGGCCTCTCATTATTAACAACTATCTCATGAGAACCCACTGCAGCGTGGGCTTTCTGGGCTCAGGAGAATGTTAAAATCAGTGTATTTGCTTCTTATAAAAATGTATGCAAATTCAAAGTGAATATTTCCAACAGTCTAATTTTATGCACAAAATTTAGAATGATGCAAATCGCTCCAATTTTAAAAATCTGTGGAGAGTCACACAGTCTCCAAGCTGCCAGGCACACTGTGTGATAACAGCACTGCATGGCTGCCACTCACAGGCTACCTAACCTGCTGGTCGGGGAGCAGGAGTCCCACCCTGTCGGCAGCAGCCACAGGATGCCACCCCAACATCTGTCCACTGGGACTCCTGCAAAAGATATCGGTGGCCACTGCTTGGCCATGCTAGGGCCCCTTGGGCATGACATCTGAAGTGGCCCTCAAGATCCTAAACCCCACTCTGGATCTCAGCTCTGCTAGGATTGGGGGACATCCAGCCAGGACAACTTTGGAGACTGTATATGCCGCACACCACCCTCCACCTTGAGAACCTTGAGGGCTTAGGGCGGTGCCAGGAAATCTGACATGTGTTGGACACTGGTCACGTGGCTACCTGTGTCAGGAGCTATGCTAGTCACGGCAACTCAGGGACGTGTGCACACTATCACCTCACTCTAGAGAAGCAAACCTTAGTGCTCAAGGTTAAGTACTCGCTCAAGGTCACTCTACGATGACTTGGGGGAGACCAGGCTCACCACTAAGCAATGAGTGTTGGCCCAGTTCTTCCCTCTCAGCCCACAGTGTCCCTGAGGACAGCTTATTCAGGCATTGCTTCAGGGGGCCTGAGGGTCCACCTAAAGTATCCACTGTGGCAATAGACCTACCTAGTAAAACAGGATGAAGGCAGAACAGTCATGGTAAATACTCCACAAAATGCCGTCCCTCTTTTGTTACTATTGGAAAGTTAATCTTATATTAATTTAGAGCGGTACAATTTCCCTTTGCAAAACATTTATCCTAGTCAGACAAGGTGCTACAGACATGTAATTCCAGCGCTGAGAAGGCTGAGGCAGGAGGATTGCCATGAGTTCAAGGCTTGCCTGGGTCACACATTGAGCACAAGTCCAGGCTGCACTCCATAGCAAGACCTTATCTCAAAAAAACAGCAAAAACATTAACCCTGGCTTCAAGGGACTGGCACACACCAAGCTTAGAGTGGTGGCTCCTAATGCAATAGCCGCAGGTGTGCTGCTTCTCGTCAGAGTGCCCACGTAGGACACAACACGCACTGTCCACTCATCGTTTCCTTCCTGTCCAGAGTGTCCACCACCATGTAGTGTCCGGAGTTGATCTCCTGCAGTGCGTTGTGTCAGGTGCCTCCTGTGATTCTCTGCTCTTGCATTTTGAGGCTTTGCTAAGTAAATCAGGGCAACCTGGACATAACTCTGTGACACCACAATGTCCTCCAATAATTGAAACAGTTGAGTAACTGCTGGGCGGGCAGTGGACACAGAGCAGACACGCTGAATGAAGGGCTCTACAGAGTTCAACTGGGATGGCACAGGATTCTGTCACGATGTTGCTCAGAACAGCATACCCTTTAAAAATTAGAAGTTGCTTATTTTGTGACTCAGAGGTCCCCTACCAGTGAGCTGCATCCCAGACCCTTTCACCTGTTTTTTTAAATTTTTTTGACACATAATCACACTAAGCTATGGAACTTCAATTAGTGAAGTGAACTAGCTCCTGCCTCAGCTTCCCGAAGTTCTGGGATTACAGATGTGGGACCACACTGGGCTCCCAGTGGATGTGTCACCATGGTTAAAAGTGGGCAGATTGAAACTGTGGATTGCAAATCTGTGGATAAAGCAGAACTGACTGCAGGAAAATTAAACCTCGGCTTCTGAGCGTCCCATCTCATGCTGCACTATTGCTGTGGTCAAACCCATAGCCAGATTCTGTGCTCAGCGTGTAACTGCTGTGGCAAGCGTAACCTTGAACTTGAGGTTGCAGAACAACAAAGCCTTGGACCTAGCACCTCCCCCGGCCCTCTGTGGCCCATGGGTTGCCCCCACCCCAGTTCCCACTGGCTTATCCCCGTGTCTGGCTGGATCCACCTTCAAGCAGGCCAAATCCCACATTCCTCAGACACTCGGTATAATACACAGCAGCCTGTATTCAAAAGCCACTGACAACACCAAGCCACTCCAAAGGCACAGCACAAAGCCAGCTCTTGGTTCTCTGGTCGTCGCTGAAGGCTGTCTCGCTACCTGAACTAGCGGCAGCCCCTACCTGGCGCGCGCCAGCCTGACGAGGCCAGCAACGGGCGGGGTAACCCAGGAACCGCGCGGCGGCTGCTGTGTTGGCTGCAGCACCCAAGCCCCTTCCCAAACAACACTTTTGGAAGTTTCTTGCTGGGATGTGAACCGTGTCTTTTACATACTTTAAGGCCTTCAGAATCCTGATCACTATCTCGTGCTGTCTTTTCACTTTCAGTGTTTATTACTTGCGTTTTTTCAGAGTTCTACGTATTTGGGAAACTATACACGGTTAATTAACTAAGGCATGGGTTTGAGACACATGTTTGTTTGTTAAGTCCATGTCTCTTCAGCAAAAATGAGCAATTGTGTGAAGCAATAATTCTTCTCCAGAACAAAACCCACCTTGGGCTCGGGTCTTAATCCCTAAGAATACATGGCCCCATCCCCTGGTCTCCCAGAAAAGCCCTCACAGTTGCTGCATTTGCGTAACCATAGCCTGGATCTCAGGTGCCTCCAG
>PVKN010031477.1:0-12438 GCA_004027915.1 Capromys pilorides | reverse complement strand
GTCTAGACCTCCATGCCACCTGTGCCACATGCTCCTTGTGTGACCTTCAGCACTTTTTCCATCTCTGGGTGCCTCTGTCTCCTCATTGAATCACAGTGAAGATAACAGGAGCTGCTACTCAAGATAACTACTCAGATCAAATTATTTAATTAAGGTTGAGGGCTTGGCAAAGTGCTTGGAACATAGAGGCCCACTATGCCGTTCGCTAGTTGTATAATTATCTCACTCCTTCTTTTATTCAATGAGTGTGTCTGCTACCATTTTTGAACAAGTTGTGTGCATGAGCCTCCCTCTCCCAGGGTTCACATGTCCACAACATTTAATTAGAGACAGGACATGGTCTGTAGTCTCATTTCTATGGTCTGTCAGGTAGGGATACTGGTAGCTGGCCTGCCAGTTAGTAGCAAGTTTAAGTGAGTTGGAAAGTTAATTCAACTCACTCACAGGAAGTTAATCCATGCAGCACTTAGGACAGTGCTTGGTGTGCAGTGAATCCTCTTGCAATGGCAGGCGCAGTGTGACCCAGCCCTTTCCTTATTGCTTCCTTGTGGCTGTGGGTTTTGACTACTTGAAGACATCTCCGTCTGATGCTGCAGGACCCTTCAGACCAAGCTCACATCTAAGATCACTGAGAGCTCCACGGCCTCTTCTGCCATTGCTCACTCAGATGCTCACACTTTGTTCCAGGCTGAAGGTCCTTGATCATCTCTGCCTTTTGATGCTCCTTGGTCCGTTCTTTTCCAGGACCTCAGCAGGATTGCTCCTTTGCTCCCATTCTCCTGCTTCCAGATGATCTGGCCTTTCTGTTCATGCTCTAAAAAATTGTCACAGCCTCCTGAATAGACTAGATGTCCTTAGTCCTGCCTCCCAGCCATGACGCACTGTGTGTTATGCCCACCACCACCTGCTCTTTTTGCTAGAAGAATCCTCTCTCTACCCTCACTGTGCCTGAGAAGCAGTCTCTGAATCTTTAAAGAATCTAGTTGCCCTCTGTCATATTTACAGTAGTACTTTGGCACTCACTATCAATTGGTTGCAAGACGCATCACAGATACCCAGTTATTCTGGTTAGAACAAGTAACAAGTCACCAAGCAATGGATAGCAACAAGTAGCCTGTCAACAACCAAATAAGTGATGAGTACTGGGACAGTTTTTCCATCAAAGCGTGTCATGTACCAAATGGAACAGGTTCCAAAGAAGTCGAAGACCAAGTTGTGACTGTAAGTCAGGCTCCTGTGGACTCTCTTTCAATCTCTGTTTCTCAGCATGGTCCAGCGGATCTGTTCAGATGCTTGGCCTGGCCCTCTTGTGTCTTCCCAGCATGGCGTCGGAGTGAAACCCTTCAGTTACTTTAGATCTGTCACCCTCCTCCTCTGTCCCGCAGTCTCGCCTTCAGTTCACTCACTTTCCTTGTCATTGGACTCTCACACTAATTTTCCCCTATCAAATCATCCTCTGGTGCTGGCCAGAGATGAGGATCTACTACACTCAGCATCATGTTTTCCTCTTCATTTGTTCTTTGAGACAAACTTATCTTAGTCTAGGATCTGTGGTGGCTTAGAAAGGAAGACACAAATGTGATTAAGGCACAACCATTAGCGTGGAGGTTCAAAGCAGGCAATACAAGAGACATTAGGGAAACTGACATCAAATAAGTAACCACCTGCACTACAGCCAATGCAAAGAGAAATGTGCAGGGAATAATTACAGGCCATAAGTAACATATTCTATTAAGACCCAGAATGCTGCAGGAGTCAGATTATTTCAGGATGATATCATCTCATAGACCAGGCCCAGAACTCTCTGCAACTATAAAAAAAAAAAAAAAAAATCCTTCTGCAGCTGCCATGTCCACACATGGGGGTGGGCTTCTGAGTGCTTGAGATGTGGATCAAGGAACTGCATCTTAACTGTGACCTAATTGTAACTCATTTAAATATTCCCCTGTGACTAGTAGTAGCACATTACAGAGTGGAGTCACAGACTTTTATGTAAATAATGTTCTTGGATAGTACAGATAATGTCTTTAAGAGGAGTTTTAGAAATAATTAAGCTCTTCAAGCATCCTGGAGTTTCCCATTAAGTGGCAGAGGAGTGCAGGAAATTGCAATCAGAGGCCACAGCGACACGGTGCGGGTGCATAGCTCAGAGTGTGCATCCTTCAGAATGGGATGGGCCTCCGGGAGCTGAGAGGATAAATGGTGGCGCGCTTTTTGGTCTCACCGAGACCAATCCTCTCACCCAGGACGTCAACTCTAAGTCCTCTGCCTGGCATCGAGGCTGTCCGGGATTTGCCTCCATTGATCAAACAGACTTTCTCCCTCTCTTCTGTTCAGCCCTCTCCTCTGTTCCTCCCCTGCTCTAAGTCACTTCTGTGATTTTGTTCACGCTGTCTATCCTGCTAGCATCATTTCCTGTGTGTGTGTGTGTGTGTGTGTGACTCCAACAGCACCCAGATAATTTTTATCCTTCCAATCCCAACCAATCCTTACCAAAATTTTTTTTTTTTCATTTTATATATTTAGTACAGGGCCTCACTACATAGCTTGAACTCATAGTGATCTTCCTGTTTTCAGCCTCCCCAGTACTGGGATTACAAGGCGTGCATGACCATGCCTGGACTCGGTCACTAGCTCAGGGTGCCCCAGGAGCAAGGCTGGTGTGGCATGCAGGACTGAGGATCAAATCCTGGTCCCTGCACTTTCCAAAGCAGGAACTCAGTCTGCTGAGCTATAACGCCAGTCCCTTACCTCATTCTTAAAACCATCTCTGACCACTCAATTTTTAAAAACCTTTCTCTCCTTCATGTTCCAAGCCAGCTGCAGTTGAAACCAGCACCCCATGATTAATTGCTAAGCCACTCTCCACATGTTCTGCAGGATTTAGTATTGTCTCAGAAATGAACTTGTAAACTGAAGGCAGGGACATGTCGCCTATGACTCCTGCACACCCAGCATCCTAGAACAGTACAGGCACACGGTGGGTGCTCACAAAAGCTGCAGCTTCTTGGTTAGTAATGTGTTCCTACCTAGAACCTTTCATAACATCCACTATTTTCCCCCAGCTTAATGTACAGCTGGCAGTGAACCTGAGGCTGTGGTCTCTCTGCTCTGCTTTGTGTATTAAATTTATAATAAAATCAAAGACAGATGGCTAGAAAGAAACCTTAATTGTCTCTGATATTATTAAATCTTCTAGTTTGAGGCCTTAGAGAGGCCAAGAAAATTTCCTTTTAATCCCTATGGGTTTTATATTGCATAAATGGAGTTAGAGAGATGGTCTGGAAAACAGGGCTGGGCAATCATTTACCAAAGGAGAGAGGAAAAATCATTATGGTCCTACTGCCGAGGCGTGTAAGTAATAAACACTACGCTCTCTGCCAGCCGAGAAGAGCTGTGTGGGCTTGATAAATAGCTGCGTTTGCCCCAAGTACAGTTTTAAACAGATGTCTGTAAGTAATGTAGAAAAGCCCCAGAAAGTTGGTGGGGATCACTGACGAGTGGCTGTCCCTGATTTTGTGGCCAAACAGGCGTCTGCTGTCCATCTCCCCCCGCTGCAGGACCAGCCTGCTGTTGCCACTGATAGTGCCCACTCTGCTTGTGACTGTATTAACCATCATGGCCCCTTGTAAAGCACTGGTTCTCAATGAGAGATGATTTGGTCATACCCCTTGTCCCACCCAGGCGACGTTTGACAGAGCCTGGAGAAGTTTGTTTTCATGGCCACAACTGGCAGTATTTGGAGGCTACTGGGATCTAGTAGATAGACCCCACCACCAATGAAGAATTAGACTAAAATATCAGTAGTCCTGGTTGAGAAATCGTGATGTTTTTATTTCTGAGCAAGACTCTCCCAAAGAATAAGATCCTACTCATTGATGACCTGTTTGGCTTCTGTGAAACAGAGTTACACTATGTAGTGCAGGTTGATCTTGAATTTACCATGTAACCCAAGCTGGCCTTGAACACCTGATCCTCTATGAGCTGGGATCAGGGATGTGCACCACCACACTTGGCTTCCAGTATCTTCTTAAGTAAAAGTTGTACATTCATGGTTTTCATTCATTCATTTCACGAAGAGCTATCCTTAAACCTAGAATGCATGCAACTAGCCTGTAGTGGATTTTTCACTGGTGGTTAATTTGTTACGTCAGCTGAGCTTAACTAGTGTGGTGCTGGGTGTGGGAGGCCACCTGAGGACTGTTGCCAACAGCATAAAGGCAGAACAGGTGAAGCTGTCATAATGCTGTTAGGGACACTGCTTGGAGAAGCTATTGGAGCTGTTGGAAGTCATTGTGGGGCTGTGGTGGGTGACCTTGTCGTGCTGACTTTCATGATGAACTTGGCTGTTCTTGTTGGAGGAAGAGACCAGAACACTCATTCTCTCTGAGAATGGCTATGGTTCATTCTGGGGGCAGCTCTGGTCCTCATTTTGAGCATGGCTTCTTGACTCTAGAGGGGAAGATGGTGCCTCCTAGAGAAGCTTGTGACACTGGCTTTCCTGATGGGAATTGGGCTTTGCACATCACTGGAGGAGCTCAGGACCTCACTGTCACTGAGGATGGCTGTGAAAATACCTTTGGGGGAGCTCTGGTGCTTACCTTGAGCATTGCTCCCTAGCTCCAGTTCAGATTCCTCAGCCTGTTAGCACAGATCCTTCAGCCCGCTGGCATAGACTTTCTAGCTTCCATCACTGACTTTTGGGCCTTTTGGGCACAGATTCACGAAGTGAGCCTGCATGAGACTTTGCTGTGGGGTCTAGGCCTCCAGTTAGACTTAGGGGAGGTATGTTGTGAGCTCTAGGTTTTTCGCTGGACTCATACTGGATATTAGGATCCAGGCCTTTAGTTGGATTCTTTGGTCTTTAGTATGTAGGCAAATTTCCTGCATTCCTTGTATATGATTCCTTGGGTGATTCCTGATGGAATAATACTATAAAATGTGTCTTGTATCACATTGTTTCCCTTTCAAAACCCCAAACCATGACACAGCCATATTCCTGTGTTGATGAAAATATTAATTCATTTGTGTAACAGGAATTTGGAGAACATCTACTCCATGACCGGCACAGCACGGTGCAGGTCTCCCCTTATCAGGCTTTGTCTTCTCGTGGGAGGAATGCAAGTCTATACAAGGCAACAAGGAGTGAGACCCTTTCAAGCAGTGTTAAATACATTGGTGAGTATCAACCAAGAGAATAACCAGGGAGATGTGGCTCCTTTTACAAAGTGGAGTTAGGGAAGGCTTTTCTGAATAGGGTGTGTGTGTGTGTGTGTGTGTGTGTGTTCATCCTTGAGATACTGGACCTTAAAGCCAGGGCATCTGCACTAAGCTACAAGCCCAGCCTTTTCAATACTTATGTGGAGACAGGGTCTCACTAAGTTGCTAAGTTGACTAGTCTGGTCTTGAACTCACAGTAGGCATGAAATGAATATTTGGAAAATCCATTACCATGCTAATAGAGGGACTACTTTCAAATACAAGAAAAAAGAACACTTTGGGTCAACTGGACTGTCTCTTGGACTTCAGTGCAAAAGCCTTATTGGATCCTTTGTGCTTTGAATTTAAGAATAAGTCCCCCCCCTACCCCCCACCACCTCCCATGGGCAAGTTCTTCTATTACCCTAGTCTAAACTATTTCCTGTTTCTTTCTTCCCTGTCTCCATGGACGCCAGCTCCTCACTATTCCACTGGGATGCCATGATGAGCCATACTTAATGATTTATTAAATTAAGTACATTTTCAGGAAAACTATAACAAGAGGCTAACCATCTTGGCAATTATACCACAGAAAGCATGCATTCATGTCCGATTTGATTTAGCAATAAATTGAATCACAGTGCGTGTCCTCAAGACAAAAAAAGACTGGAAGGAAGCAGATCAAACGCTAACGTCATTATCCTTTTCTAGAATGTGGATGTGCTATTTATTCTCCCCTCATATTTCTGGTTAACTCAGGAATTTCCTGTAGTGACTATGTATTTCTTGTCTCAGAAGAGTCACAATTTTGGAGTAGCTTGGTTGTTTAAAGACCATCTCTGAGACTCTAGCACCAAAGAGACAGACACAGACACTGTGCTGGCCCACAGATCCAGCCAGTTGTACTGGATTACAGAGTTACCCAACCGAAACCCTTCAGAGAGGAATCGCACTGTTGGAGAAGCCATTGCTTTCGGGTAATTCAGTCTATCAGGAAGCAGCTTCAGCTTCTTCCTGCCACACTCACTATCTGTCCCATAGAACTTTGTGTTTGCTACATCTTTTACATGTGCTTGTGGCTCCCAAAAGTTAATTAAAAGACAGTCCTCATGCCATAAGGAACCCCACCCATGGAAAACGTAAAGCAAATAAACATATTATATATCTACAATGTATAATATATATTGTGTAATGTTTTTTAGACTCCTCCTATGAGAGATGATGTAATGTTTTTCTATCTGAGTTTGGCTTATTTCACCTAGCATCTTGATCTCAAGCTAAATCCATTTTTCACGGGATGACATGGTTTTGCTCTGCTTTATAGCTACATAATATTCTGCTATATAAATATACCACATTTCTTTATCCAGTCACGTGTTGATCAGGCTGACTGGTTCTTTGAGGAGTCTCCATACTGATTTGCATAATGCCTGTAGTACTTGGCATTCCCCCTCAACAGTGTGGAGGTTTCTTTCTCCCAAGTGGAGGAAGAAGGGCTGTGGGGAGTAGTGGGGGAGGATAAAAGCACTCAAAGTATGCTACTTGCATGCATGAATCCAAAACAAACCCTTTATCCTGTACAACTAATATACACTAATAAAAGAAAATTTTAAGGGTTCCATGGCTTCCCAAGTCAAGGTTATGGAAGCTCAACTTGGAACATTTCTTAGGAAGACTTCTCCCAGAGCCCAGACCACACCCCTTATTTGTCCTCCAGGAAGTGCCCTCATGAGCCCCAGCACTGTCCTCCCTTCGTGCCAAGGATCTTCTATGCCACACTCCCTGCAAGTACTGTGGGAGCCCACAGAGCCAGCTCACATTCCAGCATCCTTGAAGGTAACTCTCAGTGTTCCTAATTTTTCTTTCATGATCAATGAATGTTTTCAAATACCAAAACTTTTGGCAGCTCCATTAATGGAAACACTCAATCCAACAGCAGACCCAACAACCTAATAAGAATTACAGTATCCAGTGTGACAGCTGTCCATGTCTCAATGACCAGCATAGCCCAACACACAAATCATTTTAGCTCTGAGCTATTGTCAGCCCTGACCTTGATCTTTTCTATACCTGAAAAGTGATGGCATTCATGACATAGTAATAATGCACACACTCTCTTATGTCCTGGGTGGATTATGTGCACCTCCACTTTCAGTGGCTTGCCAGAGAAGGAAGGGCAACTGGCAAAGCTGTTGCATCCAGGTCAGTAGTTTGAAAGCCACTGAGGCACTTTGTTATACCCAAAGCCCTATCTCAGGGGACAGTGATCATTAGGACTGGCATTTAAAACAAACTCAAAGAACAATCACTAGTACAAGATTGTATCTGGCTGCCCACAGTTGCGCAGGCTAAGAGCAGAGGTTGCCTGGGGAGGAAAACCCCACCCTTACCTCCTCCAGGGCCCACAAGGAGTCTACCACGGGCTTGATCTTCTTTTGGTTGTACAGCCCTATGAGCCTGTCCACCACTCCGCGAATGAGGCCCGCACGGCCCTGTTTGAAGAGCAGGTTTAAGAGGGAAAATCCAGCGATGACTTTGTTCTCTTCATATAGCTTGATGGGGTTCACTTTCTCCACCTGCCACCACTGGAAGGAGAGATGGTGCTGGTTACAGACTCCACACGGGGTTACGCCAGAGGCATTGCCAGTATCATCAGCTACTGCCCCCGGGGTAAGGGGATGATTCTAGCTGGCCTAAGGTGGTTCTTGGTGCTTTGATTTTTATTTATTTAATTTAATTTCTATTTTTTTATGTGTTTAGTATGGGTCTACAGGGTCTCACTACACATATGGGACTCATAGTGATTCTCTTGTTTTTAGCCTCCCAACAGCTGTGATTACAGGTGCATGCCACCACGTCCAATCTCAAGTGCTGTCTCAGTGTACCCCTGTGGGCGGGGCTGGCACGGCACACTGGAATAGAACCCCGGCCACTGAGCTCTGCCTAAGCAGGCACTTTAGTCCACTGAGCTATCATGCTGGACCTCCTGCTTTTTTAGATAACCATTTTGCTAGGCATTGTGAGTGCCCAGGTCTCAAGACAGAGATGTTTACATGAAGCTCAGGATGGAGGCTAGAGACAGCTTCAAACCAAGCATCCCTAGCCCTCAAATCCTTCATATTTCAAAACCTGAACCTTTTGAGTGTCAACATAGTGTCACAGAAGAAATCTAGCACTGCACATATGTGGAAAATATTATATAAAATTACCTCTAGGCTGCTGTGGATAGAATGCACATAACTCTAACATGAATTCCACATTTAGAACTGGACTTACCTCCAGGATGCTTCGTCATACATGGATACATATCCCCTCCTCAGATTCCAGCATTCAAAGCAATTCTGACCCCAAGCCTTTGGATGAGGGATACTCAACCTGTACCAGGCCATGCACACTTCAAACATGAAGTGCATGCTTAAAGCCATGAGCTCTGGAGCTGGCTCCTGGCTCTGGACTTCCTCCCTGGTGTTATGCAGCTTTGCTTTGTTTTTCTCAGCTGATTTCAGTGGCAGGACACAGTTTCTTATATCTTCTGGGAAAAGGAAGTGTGACACATGTGGTGGTGATGATGGTGTCAGTGAAGTAAGCAGGATGAAAAGAAGTTTATAAATATTGGGGTGGGGTGTGTGTGGAGGTGACCCCAGGATTGTAGGAGCCAATTTCCTGAGAGAGGAAAAGTGGCAAGAGCTTGCTTAGGTCACTGGCTTGCCTGAGTTGAACTGAGCGAAGAGGAGTTTTCTTAGCTATATATGATATATGATATACAATATGTGATATGTGATATATAACATATGATATACAATAGATAGTATAAGGTATAGGGTATATGATATAGTCAATGTGCCTATATAACATAACTTCCTTTGTTTTAAAATAGTTTCATTATAGTCCGTTTTTAAAATAAAAGCAAGCAGCTACTGGACACATATGGACCTGAACAGGTAGGCAGGACTACTGGGGAAGGACAGGCAAGGAAGGGTGGTTTAGGGAGAAGAAACAGGGTGAAGGGTCAATGAAGCCTCGCTGCTGGAACTGGCTGCGGTTCTCCACTGGGGTCAGCTTTACCCCCAACAAACTCTAGTAACATTGAGGGGCATTTCTGGCTGTGCTTACTGGGAAGAGAGGTGCTGATGGCATCTAGTCTAGAAGCCAGGCGTGGTGCTGATCGTCTGCAAAGCACAGGTGAGCCTGCAGGGCAAGGAAGAGCCCAGCCCCAAACATCTGCAGCCCCCTGTGCCACTGAGCTACGTGCTCAGCCCTTCACTCTGTGTTGATTTGATGGCTTTTTCTCTGGGCTGGTATAGGTGCCATACGCAGACTTCTAGTTTTTGGTTCCAACCAACAAAATGTCTGATCTCAGCTTTCAAAGCAGAGAGGAATGTAAGGGTCACTTCAGAACAGTCACGTATTTATGTTAATGACAGCATTATTTGCATTCTGCCTCTTTCCAAAAGGAACTGAGGAGGGTCATGACAGTAAAAAACAACAAGAAGAAGAACAACAACCCTTTATAAAATTGGGCAAGCATGGAAAGACAGGCTGAAAACAAGGATGTGCTCACACACAAAATGCTTTACCAAAACACAGCTGGCAGGGGCACATGGGAAGGGGTAGCTCAACGCGAGCCGCACGTTCGCCCATGAGCTTCTTGCCGCAAAGCAAAGGCAGAAAGATGACTAATAGCTCGATCTGCGGCTTCTCTGCTGTGTGTGTGGGAAGACTGCTCACCAGATCTGCGACTCTTGCACACTTCCAGTTAAGAGCATTTCAGAGCTGATGTTGTTTACTAGCTGTGAGCCTTTAGGCGAAGAATGTGACCTGCCTGTGGTCACCTCCTCTCTGAACCTCAGGGGGTTGCTGGGAGCAGCAAATGCGCTTAGGCATATCACCAGTCTCATCTGCTAGGTGCTCTACAGGCAATTTTCATTAGTTTAATCTGAAAGGGATGATTTTGATTGAGGGAACAAGGGTTCCAACTCTGGAGTCGGATTGCTCTCTGAATGGGAACCTCATCTGTTTGTCTCCTTATCATTATGGCCTGACAGCAAGTGGCTAATAGAGCGCCCAGAAGCTCCGCAGCGGTGTTAAGATGGACCGAAGGGAAGGGCAGGTGGCGAGTGAGAAATCTCTGGATGATTCCAAATACGCCTTTGGTATTAAATGTACAGAGAATTTTGTTTTTTAACCTCTCAGGGCAGGGCTGTCTTTCTACTTCTTGGCAACACCCTTTCTTCATTTTACTGCTAACCCACTGACTGGCCCGGAGTCAGGCCTCTGATGGGGGGGAAAAAAAATTCCTTCATCGGGGCCTCCAGCTCCCAGGCATGATGGGCACTCCTGATCTGGGCAGCAAAATCCCTATTTCCCTCTAGGCTATGCTTTATGAATGTCATCATGAGCACGGCACGCTGCAATTATTTCATTAGCAGTGTGTGCTCGGATCGTGCATTTAGGGGACAAGGAAAACATTTCTTACAATTGTGCATAATTTGGGTATCTACAGCAGTCTGGTGGCAGCATACTAATGACACCCCCAGCATGAACAGCTGTGAGTGGCATGGAGCCTGTCTCCAGGAACCTGAGGCTGACTGCGCCCTGTATAGGCTCCACTCTTGCACCTCCTGTAGACCCTTCCATCCAAATGACCCTTCACCCAGACTTCAAAGCCCCAGTGCCAATAGAGGCCTTGTGATTCTAGTCTCCCGGATGCAGGCAGACAGGGTCTTCCAGCCTCCAGGAACATCTTGTGGGTGAAGTTTCAGGCTGCCTGCACTAATGTTCAGGATAACATGAATCCCCCACGATGCCACGCTTACAGTAAAACCTAATCTTCCTGTGGTTCATAGGAAGGCCTCTGTCACATCCTGCTATTTTCTAGTTCAGCACCTGGTTTTGTCCTCTCCTGAGGTTTGGCAGCCACTTATATCATATGATTAGCCTGACTGGCTTATACTTATTTTGTCTCCCTCCTAAGAACATATGAACCACAGGGGCCTACATGCACCCCAGTTCATTTTTTGTGATGCCTCATTGCCCAGGGCAGTGTCACAACAGCGAGTGCTCAGAAAGTGCTTGGAAAGAGTATGGTGTATCTAGTGCTGCTCTAGCTGCACCGGAGGCTGAGAGCTGAGAGGACAAAGCCAGCCCTTGGGAGAAGCAGTGGTCTTCTGCTGTGGGGTGTGCGGTGTAAATAAAAGCATAAGCCTAGATTAATTCATTCTAGCATGCATAACTCTAGAGGGGAATTCATAACTGAGTAGGTAGATAGTGGGACAAATGCCCAGAGACAAGACTTCTCCTTGGCAGACACAGTGATCACATATGCAGCGATTGTTAAAGTAGTGGGATTCCCCATTTGCATCCTGACCTCAGTAGAACAGGGACACAGAAATTGCTGAAATTCCCACAGACCTGGTCAGAAAATGGCAAACTGAAAGGCTGGCCACTGAATGGGACAAACAAAATGGACTGTCGCTAAGTTCATTTTGGACTAATGATTAAAAACACTAAACCCAGTCTCAGTAGAAATCAAAATGAAGCTTTCTTGGGTTTCACTGGTCCTCCAGGTCCTGGCCCTGTCCCTGCCCTGGGCCAGGTTGTAGGCTTCATTAACATTGAATGACGCAAATTGCCAACAAGCAAAATTGGGTCAGCGTCTCACAGCACATTATGCATGCAAGAACACTTACCGATTTTGCAAAGCTGAAGAAGCTCTTGGTCTCTCCAGTTACCATGTTGGAGGAGCCTGCAAAGGAAAGATTCCCAAGTCAAGCCAATGACAACCAACATCACTTGCTAACAAAGATCTATTTGGTGCCAATGCAGGAAAAGCTTAAAAGCAAATTTAATTCCTTTAGAAAAATGAGGGAAGTGGGAGCGGGTATCAAGATGACTAATTTAGCTCGACGCTATTGGTTCAAAGAGGAAGTGACATTTGTCATCGTGACTGTTTCATTACTTTAAAGAACTGGGCATACAGGAAAGGGTGATTTAGGCCAATATTTTAATGATATGCTGGGATGCTCAAATGTCTTCTTGGTTCTTGGTTCCTTGAGACTGAGAAATGAACTCCTCTGGGAAGCTATTTTATGGATCTGAGTCCAATTCCTAGGCAAGTGAGGAACTCGCAGTTCAGATCTAGGTTGGTCACTGAAGTGATATGGGAGGGGGTGGAAGAAATTTGGTGGGATAGAAAGTGAAGGTTAGGTGCAGGTAGACAAAGGGTCAGATGACGAGAAA
>PVKN010031476.1:0-12476 GCA_004027915.1 Capromys pilorides | reverse complement strand
CTAGAGTACAATGCACATTTATGTATTTCTTTATCAACCAAGTAGACTCCAAGAAGAGCAGCTGAGGCACCCTAAATCTCATTGTGTGAGAAATTTGCCTTGCCCAAGATTTCATTATGCCTAAGACAGTTATGCTTTGTCTCAATTTGTTGTGGAGCATCCCCAGTGTTCCAAGGAACGCTGTATTGCTCAGTTACAAAATAAAAATTGAAAAAAACAATGAAGTATTTCCATTATCATCCATATACTTTGGTGTCTCACTATAATATTTCCATTAACCCTCTACATTGGCAGATAAAGCTGCTAATTGCCAAATCTCTTTTGTCGTAAATGAAATAAAAAAGAAAGAAATTATTCAGAAATTTTCATCCTTTCTGTGATCATTTTTTTAAAAAATTTATTTGGTACAGGCTCTCACTACTCGACTAAGACTCATAGTGGTCCCACTGTCTTCAGCCTCCCCAGTGCTGGGATTAAAAGCCTAGGCCAACATACTCAGACTCTTCTTTATGGTTCTTATAAGTGAGAGTCTACTAGCATAGAACCTGCTATTAAATTTTTTAAGTTAAATGCACTATTTTTATGGTTGTACAGTCCTAAGTTAATGATCTCCTGAAATCTCAGTTTCTGGTCAGCAAAATGCATAAATAATAATAGTAAAAACCTCCATAAGTGATGAAAACTAAAATATTACACACCAAGTAGTAATTCCAGAGCTTTTCCATGTGAAAATAGTTGACAGTATCTGACATACTGTGAGCTCAATAAATATTCCTATTACTGTTATTTCCACTACTCTTACTATTTTCTGTTTTTTAAAAGTTTTTGGGGTTTTTTAGGTGTCTTATTCACCTCATCTAGCCTGGGATTGAATGCAGTCCCAGTGCACTTGCCTAAGCGTAACTATCTCACCACTGAACTATCTCACCACTGAACTATCTCACTGGCCCTGTTGCTACTATTGATACGTTACTACTATAATACCACTAAAAGAAAAAAAAGTTAAGAGATTCTGAATATTCTATATTACTTACCCATGTGGATCAAGCTTGCTACGCAAATTCTATCACTATAAGTATGTCATAATTGTAAAGAAGATAGACATCACCCCCTGGCTTCCAAACAAGGAGAATAGAACTTAAAAAAAATTTAACTACATCTTGGGTGCCTCTAAAATAAAACAAAAACATCAATAGAATTGAATTTATAATCCTTATTATAGTTCTTTATAAATGTGTTATTATACTAAATTCTGATCTACTTCTGCTAGAATCTTATGATCAACTTATCATTTTTACTTCTAATCCTAGAGGACAGTCCAGGCCTCATTGATGAAACAGGGGTCCCATTACTGTCACAGTAAAACCACTCATCTATAGCTTATGAGACTGCAATCAGGTTGCTTGGAGGATGATTCCTATTGGTAAAGATTTAAATTATATGAATGGCTGGTTAGGACCAGCAGCAGATGGACATCATATGAATCTGACCCATTAAAGCCAGTGTACCTTTTTATTTTAGCATATTTGATGTTTCTGCCTTTTGTTTTATAGTAGTATTTCATCTGATTATAATCACAGAAAGTAAAGCCCAAAACATTCTCTCTCGCTTTCACTATGAATTCAAAATCTTATTTTGTCAACCTTTCTCCATATCTTAAAAAGGCCCTGAGTATAATCAATTACTAGATTGCTATGCCTTTTATGACATTTTTACCTACTCTTTTGGAGGGAAGAGATGGAGATATAATGGCATAAGCACCTGCCTGGCAAGTGCAAGGTCCCAAGTTGGAAAATGTTCAAAAATGTTTTTCCATCCTTCCACTACCACTACAACACCTGCCTTACAGGGTGTGTGGGGGAGGTTTTGGAACTGGGAATCAAACTCAGGTCCTCATGCTCACCAGGCAGGTGCCTTGCTGCTGGCTATATGCCCTGCAGCACTTGCCATCCTAACCACACTTTCATCTTAAGGATTAGTAGAAATATAGTTATCAAAAATTTTCTTCAAATACTGATTAGAGGGACATGCATGACAGTTTTTCTTGAGAATGAAAATAAGTTTCCTTTGCTTTGTCACTTTCCCTCTTACAAAATGTTGGCATTGTGTTTTATAGTGAATTTCAACACCACGCCAAATACTGGGAGGTGCCCTAGGGGAAAGGAGAAAGGGAAACCTTTTGTATGCCTTTGCAGTTTCCTCCCATACTCTGCCAATAGTACATTGTCTTACCTCATCCTTTGGATAGACACCTTCTTTTGTGAAAAAGAATACAGTCAAGAAAGAGAGTCTCTTCCATGTGCCAGATCAAAAACATATTCAATTGTGAGACTACATCAATAGTGAACAAGCTCAACTTGGTTATTTGACTATTTCAGCTCCAGTTTTGAGATATTTTAAGTTAATTTGAATACTTTGAGCTTCCTTCTACATGGATTTAGAATTTCTGGATGAGAAGGACTTACAGACAGTAATCTGATGGGAAGGAGAGATAGGAGACTTCTCTTGAAGTTGTACTGGCAGTCACTTGTGTTTACCCTTCAGCTAAAAGGATGAATGCTGAGGATGAAGACAAATGGACCTAACTCATGTGGTTATGCGTCTGTCCTGAGGACAATGGGTCAGTCCCTATCCACAAGGCGGAGTGCCACAAGGAGTCTGAGGACAGACTCCTTAGCTCCTGCCTCTGTCAAAAGAGACAACCAAGTCAAATGCATGTTCCTTTTATTTGATTTGAGATGATTTGATACAGTCTAAACTAAGGGAGGACTTTTGCAAACCATCCAGCGAAGTACCTGGCACCTGGTCATTTTGTATGAATCCTTGCTGAATGGAGCTGAGTAAGCATCTCAGCTGAGCACTGCAGTAGAGGAATTTGCTGTAACTATATGTATTTAGTATGTTACAAGTTATTCTAAGCAATAAGTTTTCATGGAGGAAAGATTTTGAAATGTTTGTTAATAACTAAAATAAAATAGAAATCCCATTTTAAGATTTACAAGTTTTCCCCTCCCAGATTTTCATTAATATTCTTAGCAAGATTAGAAGTGATTTTAGTTGTTTTCTAATATGTGTACTTTCCTGGATTAATAAAATCAAGTAAACTTTGAGTTACTTACACAGTATTTTTAAAGCCTATAATTTTTCAAAACATCTGTGCTGCTTTTGGTGGCTGTGCTCCCTTTCTCTATATGCTAATATTTCATTTATATCTATATTCATATACCTAGGCAAATTCATCTCTATCATAAAAGCAACTTGCTGTTTTGGCAGAATATACCATAAAGTGCTTTTAGTTTCGCCAAATAAATGAAATTTTTAAGGCTCCTGAATACTCCTGAGGTAGAAACTTCATGGTCAAGCATTCTCAGGCCCTTGAGGAGTTAGGACATCAACTGAAAGCAATACTGCAACCACTAAAGCTTCATCCGCACAGCCTTGCATGCGCCCTCCAGTTGTGTCAAGAAGACTTCCAATGACTTCTGCGTCAAAAACGAGGCAAAAGTTAAAGAATGACAATGAGCTTTCACTGACTGCCTACTATGTGTCAGCTACTTACCAAGGATCAGCTTCCATAATCTTTACAATGAATGTATTAAATACTATTATTTTCTTCGTTTTGTTGGGACAGACACTGAGTCTCAGAAAGACTGGTATTCCAAGAGCTTCAAGCAAATCTCAGGAATTCAAATTGTCCAGCACACCTGTACCTATCAGTGTATATCAAAAGGGATGGAATTACTATTACTAATTTGAATGGAAGAGGTCAGCCTCCAATAGACATGGGAATTCATCAGGATGCACCATGTACTAGTCTCTCAAAAGACCTAGCTACTGCAGTTTTATGAGGAAAACACACCTTGTGAATTCTCAGTTCCTAGAGCTGCATAGTGGGGATAGGTATTAAGTAGAAACAGAACCAAAGGGAAGGAGAAGGAGACAGCCCTGAGGTCTCCCAGTGCACTTAAACTGGAGAATTTCAAGTTTTAAGCAACCAGTGAGTGTTTTATGGCCACAAAAAAAAAAGTGAAGAGAATAAATAATTTACCAATGAGCTTGGCTTCATCATTTAGAGAAATCTGTCATGAACCAGACCTCAGTGTGATTTTAATTATTAGGACAAGAGTTTAAAAAATAAGCTTGTCTTTCTGGCTTAAGACTTAAATACTTCAAAAGAAAGAAAAAAATATCATGAACGACAAAGAAAGGATTTCACAAATTTTTTTTAAATATACACAATGATACCATGAAGAACCAAAAATAAACTACACTGTATACTCATTGTCCTGCTCTCCCCTCTCCTCCTACCCTTCTTCTGCTTCCATGTCCTTCAATTATATCCCAAGCACATATAATACTCCAAATAGCTATATTTCTTCATCTGCTACTAATCAGACCCTGATGCCTCTCACCTATTTCAGTACTTTTGAGGGAGCTGCTTGAACTTAGGGCTGGCACGTAAGTTATTCAAAAGGATATAGTTTTGTGGATTGGATATGCAGACATAGCCTCTTTGTTATGCCTTTGAGGTCTATTCTGCCATCTGTATCCAGAACTGCAGGGCACTGAGCACTAATAGTTTGGGCTACAACAGAACAGAATTTTGTCTGGTCTCAGGGCTACTCTGGCAATTGGATTACAAATTGTTCTGGCCTATGTCCCAAGCTTGCCAGGCTTAGAAGGCTAAAATATTATCAATCAATGAAGACTTCATTCAAAACACAAGAATGTCTCAACTCATTGTTTCTCTTGGGTCTTACCATCAATTGGGTTGACCTTGAACCACTATTATCTTTTCTGCCTGGAAAGATATGGAGGAAGCATGAGTTCTCTGAGTCACCAGGCAAGATGATGCTACCCTGGCTACATATCTTCTTTCTGGAGTAGTAGGATGTATTGATTAAGAGTTTTGAATCTGAGTATTCTAAGAGTCTGTAAAGTGCTTTGGAAAGCTTGACATAGAACTGTCCATTAACTGAGCGGCAAAAGAGACAGTATTGATTCCTTCTAACATTTCACCTCCTCTGACTAATTGGTTTATTTCAGAGAAAAGGCAGTTCAAAACACAATAAGAAATGTGACAGTTCATCATAACAGACAGAAGTGAGCATTAGGATTGTATTAGCACGTGTTGAATTCTGACTCTACCATCTACAACCCGTATAACTTTGGCTATGTTATGTACTCTAGCTCTCAGCCTTCTCTTCTCTGTATGAGGAACTATGAAAACTAGCTCAAGGGCTTAGTGTGAAGAGAATTCAGTGATACTCTATGAAAGAAACTACTTAACACTGAATAGGTGTGCCTGATATCAAAGGTGGAAGGGAAACTGACATTTTGTCCTCTATATTTTTATCTAGAAATTGCCTTTATCCTACCATACCCCAACCCCACAATTTGAGGGTGGAGACATATTTATGAATACTTGTGTCTGACTAGGTTTCCTCATTGGATTGGACCCCTGCCTGACAGAGAGAAAAATAGACAGAAATATATACACATAAATGATATGACATGGCCTTGTCAGTTACACAAAAGCAGGATAGGATTCACCTCAACTCCATATCTCCTGCAAACAGAACTTGACTTTCCTACTGAGGTGATATAGCAGTGATGTCAGCCTGCAATATCTGGATATCTTAGCAATCCAAGCAACCCACTCACAAAAATCAACACCAGCCCACCAGCTTCAGGCAGGCTAAATTTTGCCTATTCCAAATTAAAATCTGCCCACTAAGCCAACAAAAATTAACCCAAAAGGACAGCAAATTTCCTCAGAGTGAATGCTTACCTGACTGGTTGGTGGTAGCCATTTTCAGTGCTATGTGTGAAACTTTAACAGGGAACCATTCTGGGTGTGGAACCAGAATGTTAACATATATTTTAAATGTACTGGTGGGGGTGGGCTGTGGTGACAGAAGGCTTGGTATCCTGGGTAAGCAAAAATAAAGGCAATTAAAATTTCACAGAACCTAACCTTTTCTTCTAGCTGTTGATAAGGATGCCCTGGTTCCCCCTCTGAGCCTGTATCTTATATTATCCCCTCTAAACTAATAGATATACAGCTGCAAGCTTGTGAGATAGGACAAGTCTGTTTAAGAGCCCAAACCAGGCAGACCATCTGTCAGTAAGATTAATGTGTTGGTTAACATTCAGCTGTCCTTTCCTTAGCATGGCAAATGCATCTGGCACATCACCTTTGTTCAGCGACTGCATGGCTGGGCATAGATCAGCAAGGTAACTTGCTCCTTAATGACACTCTGGGGCTCTGAATCCCTCCAAACCTCCTTGGCTAGGAGTTAGTGAACGAAGTTAGCAGCAGCAGAGGCAGCTGCAGGTTTTCTTATTAAAGAACCACTGCATGAGGTCACCTTAAGGTAAATAAATTTTTAAAATGCAAAGGTTATTTAATCCAAATCAAGCCCATTCAGCACTCACATACTGAGTGCCAAGAGGTGGCAATCTAGAATAGGAGGAGAAGCATTGGCTTTGACATCAGATGGAACTGGGTACAAACTCAGCTTCCAATATTTACAAGCTGCATAGTCTTCAGAAATTAACTTATAAGTCTTCTTTATCTCAAAAATATTGACTATTAAATGAAATCATTAGTGTTGAACATTTAACACGGAGTCTGGCATATAAGTGACTAATAAATAACAACTATTATTAAATCACTAGATGGCTATTGGGAAGGCACAGTGAAAGATAAGTTGTTCATTCACACATCAATAAGTTTAGTGGAGGATTTTGAAGGAGATACTTTTAACAGTGGCTATAAGCATATGAGCTAGGTCTGTGTGATAATAGGATTATACAGAGTGTGTCCTGGGAACTCACAGAGAATGGATTCATTGTGGTTTGGAGGATTAAACATATATTTCTACGAAGGAGAGAACATTTTATTAGGATTGCAAAGATGGATAGACTTTAAAGAGATGGTAAGGAAGACAAACACTAGATAAGCAAAAGCACAGGAAGTACAGTAGTAACTGAGCCAAAGCAACCAGAACTCTGAGGCTGGTAGTGGTTACGGGGAGGACCAGAAAGCTGGGCTGGTTGCAGGCTAAAACTCCTTGCATAACTAATTCAGTAAGAAACTATGGCTTTATCCTGTAGGTACATGGTGAGGGTCTCTCATCTAAAGATCTAAACTCCAAAATGTTTCAAAATCCAAAACTTTGGATCATGACAAGATATCACAAGTAGACAATCCCACACTACGAACTGCTATTTTAAACCCAAAAGTATTTAAAATACTGTATAAAGTTCCCTTGAGGCCATATGCATAATGTATTTGAAAACATAAATAATTTTTTTTATTCCTAGATATCTTATTATGTAAATGCAAATTTTCTAAAATCTCCCCAAATCTGAAATCAGGTACATTTGTGACCCCAAGCATTTAGAACAAGAAAAAACCTATAGTAGAAAGCTATCAGTCACTTTAGAATCAATAAATGACATGTCCAGATGAGATCAGAGGGGAGATGGATTTTTGTGATTTTTTCCTTTTTCTTTTTCTTCTCTAATGTACTATGAATAACTATGGAATTGAATGGGTTTGGCCACAATATAACAAAGTAATTCCCATAGAGGAGAAACCCTGACCTCCATAAATGACAGCTGGAATATCCAATCCTGTTTAAAGGGCTTAAAAGGTTGTTAGCAACAGATAGTGTGCTGAGAGGTAGCACTGCTATCCTGAGGGCCTCATCAGTCAGCAATCGTGGAGCAGGTCCTCTCAGCTCAAGGCAAGCAGAGAGCTGAGGAAGCAAGGGGAGCAGATTAGCACTAGGGCAAAGTCACTTGACCCTACAGGTTTGCACCTTCACAGGAGCCTACAACAGCCCTTTCATAGGAAAGCCAACCCCAGGAGCAATCACTAGTGAGAAGTGGGTTGTAAGCATACAGCACAGTTCCACTAGCAATAGTCAAACGTGGAGAAGCAAGACGAGACTTTCAGTACTGAGCTGCTGGAGTTAGGAGTGTGCAACCAGTGGGGATGGTGTTGGTAGGGTTTTCTATCATTGTAGTTGGAATTGCAAAGGCAAAACATGGAGACTTCTCCTTTCCCTAAAGTTTCTGTACCAACCAAGTTCACAGCAGAGAATATTTAAAGTACTTTAGCAGCAAGGTTGAACTGCTGCATTTTCGGCTCCAGCCCTAGAAAAGTACAGAACGTGGGTCTAGTTCCAAACTTCTATGAAGGGGAAACCATAGCTGCATTAGTCTCTGTGTAATCATAACCTACTGTTGTAACAGGTAATGATAATCATGATAAAGATTATAGTGCTATGGTGATTTATTAGAGTATCAGCTCAGCTCACAATAAGCCCCATTGCGCCAACAGCTATACTGACCACCTGTATCCACCTTCTAGAATGGTAATAAAATAACATTCTAGTTTTCCAGAAAGTAGTAACAAAACCACAGACAAGATCGTTGGAACAGAGAATTTGTTTCCTCCCAGTCTAGTTCACTGTGATTGGCTTCTCCTGAAGACTCTCTTCTTTGGCCTTCTTATTTTGTCCTCACGTGATCTTTCCTTGATGCATGTAAATTCCCAGTTTCTCTTTGTCCAAATTGCTTGTTAGAAGGACATTAGTTGCACTGGGTTAGGACCCACCCTCATGGCCTAAGGTCTCCAAAGGCAGCCATATTCTGAGATACTGGGTGTTAGGGTTCAAACTTGTTGATTTTGAAGAACGCCATTCAACTCATAAAATCACCTTGACCGCCACCTCCTACTTGAAACCCAGTAGCTCCTATACTATACTTAGATACAGGTGATTGGATGGAGGTGTACATTTGATCCAAGCAACACATGATGAAGTCTCTCTCTTAGAAATTTGAGATTGGAATTAAGAGACAGTCTATCAGCTTGATCTCTTGCTCAAGGAGCTCTAAACATGTAGTTTCCTCTGTGCTGTGTAAATCAGACAGAGAAAGTAGCCAGAGAATGAAAATGGGGCCTAGAAGCCCAGGAAGGCGAAGTTCAGAGGGAAAAAGTAATTTTGTTATTCTCAGTGGCTTTGAACCTCCTGTTTCTAGTTCCTTAAAAGGACCTGTGGCTCTGGTTTTCTTTGATATCTGCCTGCTGTATTTGAGGGAGGCAATCAAACGATAGTAGTGAGGACCAGTGAGACAGCTCAGTGGACTAAGCACCTGCTTTGGCAAGCACAGGGACAGTGGTTTGATCCCCCGCACCACATGCTGCATTGGCCATGCCTCTAGGCAGGCTGGGCGGGCCACCAAGACACACAGGTGGTAGCACATATCTCCCAGTGCTGGGGAGGCTGAAAACAGGAGGATCACTATGAGTCCGAGCTGCACAGTGAGACCTTGAACAAAACACATTTAAAAAAAAATAGTAGTGATGATGGTTATGTTGCCAGCAGTCAGTCATGACATGAGCTGCCCAACTCTCCCACGTTATGCAATCACCTGCCTGTTCTCTGTTTGATCATCACCTGGGAACAAAGCATCTCACCATTGGCCAGGAGATATTTCTAGCATCTTATCACCTCACTGTTCTTTCTAATATCCAGTCACATCCCCATTGTATTCATTTAAACTCACTTATTCCAGCTAGATTCACTCACAGAGCAAAAACTGTCAGTTTCTACATAACAATATATTTTGTCTTTGAAGAATAATCAAATCAAATACTTTTTATTTTCTCTTCTCCAGGATGATCAGTTCACACCCCTTTAGCCTCTCCTCAAAAGAAATAATCTTCTTTTCTTTTAAGGACTTGGTGCCTCACAGCTTTCTCATGTCCCCTTTAAGGGTCACAGGCCACATCTGGATCCCTTCGTAATGAGGGTCCAACTAAAGCCGAGTATCCAGGAAACATAACTTGCTAATGAATCCAACACTCTCTCACACTGCATCTGGGGATGGCGTCACCCTTTCACTTTGCCCACAACAATGCTGCCCACGCTAGCTATTCATGTCAAACATATATTTAACTATGACACCCTGGTCTTTTTTTTTTTTAATCCAAAACTAAGTCCATTTTTTATCTTTATACACTTGCTTTGTTCTTTACTTTCTTTACTATAAAACATTTCACTTAAGTATTAAACTCCCTTCCCCCTCCAAAGTACTTTTTAAGAATCAAAAATTTGAGATACAAGGTTGGAAAAGGGGGTTAATTGTATTGCTGGCAGTTCTAGGCCCAGTACTACCTAGATATATTTTCTGCAGCAGCAAGTTTTTTAAACATACTTAAATCTATATTACTCTTAAGCTAAGCTGACACACACTCTCTCAATTACCACAGACCTAATTCTTATCTTTTGGGTTTTACTCTTTTTATAGACATCTAACGACACTTAAGTTTAAATTCTCATATCCAACCAGCTCACACGAACCAGGGTGACAAGCTGCAAAGAAATGCCTTCCAGGGTCACAGAGCTGCTTACTAGGAAGTGTGTCCCTACTTGTCATTTATTTCCCACCTTGTCTAGTTCCCCCACCATCATCCACAGGCAGGAAGAAGAAAATTTAATAATGAAAAGTTTCAAGCTTTTGAAATGATGTTTCTGTTGATGACCAAACAAGTACACATCCTTCTGAATATTGACCCCAAAAACTCCATGATGACAGAAGCTTTTAGAAAGAGACTCAACCTTTGACTGTTTCCACACCAAGGCCAAGCATCCTGTTCCTGTCTCTGAATATTCCATGCCCCACCTTGAGGTCTCAGAGAATCTTAAAGGTGTCATAAATGATTTTAAGCAATTCATTAAGGGTTTAATGGAGATCTTACAGATCTTCACATGTCAGATCTAAAGAAAGAACAATTTCCAAGGCCCAGGCAATTGACAATCGTTTGATACATAAAGAGACTGCAGCTGAAGGATCAAACTTTCAATGACATTTTCAGGAAAAGGGGTGGGGGGCGGGCAGGCCAGGAGAGCAAACCACTTTTTTGCAGAGAAAGTCAGCTTGCATTCTTATAGTCCTTGACATGTCCAGAGGGTTGCTAATGACCAGCAAATCACATGCTTTCTGATGGGAGAGAGTAATGCTTTAATGATGCCAATTACAGAGCAAAGGAGTACACAAAACAAAATAACAGAGAGGAAAGCCCGGCTGAGTGGTCAGCAGAGGTAATTAGATGTTTCCCCTTCAGTACAGAAAAAAATTTTCCATATTCCACAATGTCCTACTGCTTTTGCTGCATGTGGCACTTTTCTTCACCAGCTATAGCCAGCCCAATGGGGACTGAATTGAAGAATATTCAGGAAGCAAGAGACAAGGGGGATTTTCAATCATTTTTTTAAAATCAAATTACAAAAAGCACTCTGTCCTTCATATACAGCCTGTGGTGTAAACTTTCATGTTATTTTAAAACATTTCTGCACCAGAGCAATTGCTTTTTTACCAAATACATGAATCTCAGACCTAAAATCAGAAACAGGCTGTTTTATAGTTTAGCCATTCTTTCTTTGATACTATATTTGAAGTGCAGTAATAAGTGTTCAAGAAACTAGAAGTCATTTGAGGTGACTCTAATCAGAAAGAAAAACCAGTGGTAAAGATTTGTGAATTTGTTAGCAGGTCCAGAAATAGCCTGGGGGTAGGTGAAGTCACAATCCACAGAGACAACGCATGCTCTATGTGCATCACTCTTCTACAGGAAGGGTAGGACCCAGGCCATGCTCTAGGGCTATCTTTCACTCCTGCCCCCAAAATTTCCTGTTTTCTGTCTTCTGCATTTCACTGTATTCAAACATATTAATAACACACTGAGTGTGACAGTATAAACTCTTTTTGAAACTCATTTATTTCTGTTCTTTGATCTTTCCATTTTTTTCTTCTTTCTAAAGTCTGCCCAGAATGCCTCAGCATCCATAAAGTCACCACAAGGATGTATTCAGATCTAAGATGTGTGGCCACCATGCTGTGCTACTGTTGTCCAACACTTGCGTTTTAGAGTAAGAAAATTAAATGATGCTCCAGTGCCTTCAGCTATTTGTACTTGGACAAGTTACTTTATATATATACATATACATATATATATATATATATATATATATATATATATATATTATATATATATACACACACACACACACACACACACACACACACATATGCGCCAGCTCAGCCTGCCCTGGGGGTGGGGCTGGCACAGTATGTGATGCCGGGAATCAAACCTTGGTCCCTGTGGTTGCCTAAGCTTTCCTAAGCAGGTGCTTTAAACCACTGAATCATCTTGCCCGCCCTTGAACTTTCAAGTGTCTGTTCCCCAATCTCCTCATTTAAAAATAGGATAGTGGTTATCACCCCCATCATAGTGTTTGCATAATAGTTAAATAAGAATATATCCTTAAAATATTCAGAGTGATTACCACAGAGCATGAAACAAATGAAACATTACTAGGTGAAAGAAAATAATCTGTTCGAGATTTGTTTCCATCTTCATGAATCCCAAAATTGTCTAAAATTGAAAGCTACGGGGC
>PVKN010031475.1:0-12489 GCA_004027915.1 Capromys pilorides | reverse complement strand
TTTAAGCTTTGAAGAAAACAAAGCAGTGTTTAGTAGACAATGAATTTTGCCTCTCACTGAGTTAAAACTCTTCTGAATACCTAGTGGCCTTATGTTATTAGCTTTTCTACTATTGCTGAGAAGAATAAGAAACATTTCTAATCCTGTGTGTGTCCTGGTGCTCCTCCTAATACTTTCATAGATTTTATTAATTAATTAATTAATTAATTTATATTTGGTATAGAATCTTACTACACAGCTCAGACTCATTGTGATCTTCCAGTCTCAGCTTCCCCAGCACTGGGGGGAAGCCCCAGCTGGCTTCAGTAGCCTGCACAGTGCATTTGCTGCTCTGGGGCCAGCATGGCATGCAAAGCCAGGGATAGAATCTGAGTCCTTGAGCTTGCTGGGCAGGTGCTTATACCACTGAGCTATCTCCCCAACCACTTCCATATAGTTTCTACATTCCCCTCAGAAGCCTCTCTACTAGCACACACTGACCATGATTCATCTACAGCTTCATGAGAAATCTCCACAGATCTCTGACGCTGTTTCTCTGCTCACATCTCTCTTTTCTGGTCTCTATGAACTCTAGATATGATATCTATTCAGATCCTTAACTCTGGCCTTTTTTCAGGGAAACTGCCCAGGTCCACCTGTGTTCCCTGTCACACACCATAGCCTGATAACTGTCCATGCAAAGAAGCTAGGGCAACCATGTCATGTTTCACCTGCTTCCCATCTCTCAGGAAAATTCTCCTTTTGCCTGATGTCCAAAATACTCAAAGCAGTAGTCCATATATTTTGTCTAGTATGTCTTCAAACTGATGTAGGAGAAAGGGTAAATCTGATGCCATTTATTCATCTTTTCCAGAAACAAAATCAGAAATAATTAGTTTGATAAAGGGAACACATTTAGTTTAATCTGTTGTTTCTTTCTCCTGTATTTGTCTTGCCACTATCCCTTATAAAATCACCCATGTTTACCACAGCTCAAGATGGACCTGACCCAGTCTTAATCATGCGATGTATCATTTTTGGAATATTTACCACTAGCCACTTCCCTACATGCTAAGGTGATGAAGACAAATTAAAACAGTAACACAGGGTGAGGGCTCTGTGGCAAAAGCCCTTTCAGTTTCTACATGTCCAAGTGTTGAGGGGAGCAACCTGTTTTCGCTCATCCAGGTGAAAATACCTAATCCACTTAGGTGCAGAAGATATTTTTAAAACCTCCTACGCCTGTTCCTCATGAAAGTAAATTTTTCTCTTCATACCGTCTTACAGTAATAATAGGAAAATATTTTCTTCTCTGTTATCCAGGCCTATATTTATTTTGTTTTTCCTCTCATTACATTAATTTTATTTGGGTAAAAGAACAACAATCATGTCTAAGCTTAGGATGGGAAACAACACAGCGGGATTTCATAAATAGAGTTTAATTGCAGTAATTACTTACATTAATTATATATCAACTGATTATTTTAAGACATATTTATTGAGCACCATCAACTTTCAGAAGTACCCGTCATTCTCCCACTATCTGTTCAAATTCTCTCTCCTTGTTTAGAATAATCAACTAGCATTTGACACATGGCATAATAAGTATCTAATGAAATCCCAATTAAAATTGTATTTGAGAGGCTTAATTTTAGAGATAAATTAGAAATAATTACATGATTCAAGAATCCACATCAGACAGGAGATACAACTATATCTTGACTAACTGGAAAGGACAAGCACAGATGAAGCCTTTTAATGTGCTTTCCAAAACCTGTTACAAAACATTATTGTACCTCAGCAGATGGCACTGCGCGATGTCTTTTTATTTTTTTAAAAAAGAGACAGCTTCCTTTCATATGCAGACTCGAGTGATTTTAGTTGTTATTATTACTGTCATCTGTTAAAGAGAAAGGGGAGGGTGTGGGCACATTCTTTCCCAGAAGGCAGGAACATCAGTGCAGAGCAGTCTTTGAATGCACCAAGTTTAGTTTACCAAGCTGCAGTTGTGGGTGAACACATAGCCTCTCTTATCTGTTCAAATAACTCACCTTTACCGGACTTGGACTTTGTGATAGCTGAGCATTGCACTCCTCTCTCCTCTCTCTGTCACACCTCCCGCTAATTTCTTCCCTCTAAAGATTTAGTGAATTTGAGAACCAATCAAAAGCATGTTATTAGGAGACACTAGACAGGTAAAAGCTTCAATATCTTCTCTTGCTGAGTTTGAAGGGTCATTACCATAGCCCAGGACATCTCTCTGAAGGAGATCTTGAGCCTCAAGGGGGAACAGAAAACTGTACCCTAAAGTAAAAGTACATTGTGTTTACGCTCATGGCTTCATCTCCTTCCACTGTAACCTAGAGTGTGTTCAGAAGATAGCAGTCTCATGTGCAGCCTTGTTTGGGGAAACTATTAACCATGCACTTCTGATCTGTGTAATTTTCTGCTGAAGAACACCATGGGCCTAATAGAAAACAGCTGTTACAGAATCCACTCTTTCTTGCAGGAGCATTTCCTAATGTACGATTTTAATTTTATCTCCTGATTGATAGCACCCCATTAGCCAGATCCAGATTCCTAACTACAAAATGACACATGGACACTATTTTAAGCTCCTTCCCAGATGGATTTCATTATGACTTCTCTTTCCTCTGCACAGGAAGTCCACAGGAGTAAGCGCACAGGCAGTGCACTTACTGCTGAAGCAGAAAACACTCCTCACAGCTGATCCAGGGTGGCCAAATGCAGGTAGGGAGGGCAAAGAAATCTCAAAGTGATCTACATTTCATAAACACCATCAAATACTTTGTTGCTTTTTTACTTTTAATATTTATAGGAGAGACACAAAAAGAGCCTCCTCTGCACCAATCAGGTTTTTGTACAGATATATCTAGATCCCCAGGGAAGGTATCAGCTGGAAAAACTAACACTAAGAACTATTGAATAAACTTCACCCATATCCACTGCAGAAGCTAAACAACAATTATTTTATAGAAGAGAGGCATTTTTCCAGGGCAATCTGGCAACAATACTACTAAATAAATGATATTTAGAATCGTCAAGTTTCACCAGCATAATAATCAAGAACAAATAAAGTTGATTGAACTTGCAGCAGGATGAAACCAAAAATTTCTGTTCCTAAGTTCTTGAAATTCTCAGAAAATTGGCAACTAGTTCATCAGATTTTCTAGAAGAACTTTAATTATGCATCTGATCCCATTCTTCACAGCCACAGATGTGACAGAAGGGCACCAAGCCATATGCCACCCTTATTTGAAGCATCTCAACATTTATTTTGTAATAGTTTCACATTCTAGACTCAAGATATATTGCCATGTGGATCTCTGAGACCCTCTCAGGGCTGAAATGCTAGGATTGCAAGGTAGCATTGTGGTCCATGAAAAGAAACAGAGCTCAGGAAAATTATGTCAGGTAGACAGGTTCCTGCAGCATGTATTCGGCACCCCTTTACCAGCAGTGAGCTCCTCCAGACAATCTTATTGCCTCAGAGTGACAACTATGACACTGACAGAGAAGTATCAACTTACTGTGCTACTCTTTCTTATGCCCCAAATTTTAATATGTTCCTAAACAGGAAAAATCATACCCAGGGTTTGTTTTCATCTTTCACCTAAGGTAAAAGATCCCCTCACAACCCCGAAATAGGACAGTTCTCCCAAAATGTATTTCTAAAACTGCTTATACTTCCCCGATACCATTATTTGTCATATTTAAAGCTTAATGCATCTGTGGGAGTTAACTTTCAAGTTAGCCTGCAAATCTAGGTTGTGGATGAAGAGTTGTCTTCAGCCTAAATATACCCTCCTCTTCACTGAAGTCTCTTAGAATGTGGAGTGCCTGTGTTAGCACTGATCTGAACTCGGTCCCATGGCTTATGAATGGAGAAGTAAGCACAGCCTATGACAATAGATCCCGTTTGACACAGGTTTAGACTAAGACTAAGGTTTTGATGTTCAATACAAGGGATTTCTATTAAATACTGAAGCTATTTTTCATAAAAGGAATTATAGGCTATTTTAAAACCAATTATAAGGGGCTGGGGAGATAGCTCAGTAGAATAAGTGCTTGCCTGGCAAGTGCAGGGTCCTGAGTTCAATCCCCGGTACCACAATAAATAAATAAATAAATAAATAAATAAATAAATAAATAAATAAATCCAATTATAGCATTTACCAAAAAAAAAAAAAAAAAACACTCCTTCAGAGAGACCTGAAGGTGGGGAAAAACTCAGCATTTTGGGGAGAAAGGCTCACAGACATGAGTAAAACTTTTGTTAAGAAGGGAAAATGAATGCTAAAAGTAAAGCTCTTCCTGAATTCTACTGATGGCTAAATATGTACTTGAGCACTGCCCTTGTCCACAACCTTCTTTAAACACAAATGTGCACAACAGAACTGTCCCTGTCAGTCCAGGTTTTCTTTTCTTAGCTCCAGTTACAAGCATGACTGTGGATGCTGACAGCCCACAGAGGTGGAAGTGGTCAATTTTCATCTTTCAGGGAGCTCATGTGAACCTTGTGTTTACTTTTGGAGAATCCTCCATTGTGTGTTAGTCATAGGATAACAAGATAATCGATCATCCACACTGAAAACTCTTAAAAGTTGAAGGAGGCATGATCAATAATCTTTTAGGACCATCCCAGGCAAACAGTATCCTGTAGTCAACTCAATCTCCAAAAAAGAAGTCCTCCACTACTAAACAAAAGCTGCCAAGAGGGAAACAATCACTTTTCATGTTCCTTGACAGCTAGAATATGGACACATGAATTGGCTCAATACCTTGGAGAAATGGTGAAATATCTGTAGCCACTGTTAAAAGTAAGACTGATAGAAGCAAGTAAGCTAAAGAGTCAAGTAGTGGTCTTTATGTGTCTAGTGGGTTTACTACCCACACTGTTCTATGGACATAACCACAACAGGATCTGATAGCTGCTTTCTAATAATGGCTATCAAGCAACCTTGCTTTTAGGTATCCACTTTCTGTGTAAATGAATGGTGTTGATGCATGGGGAATCTGGGGTGACATGGGATTTGCATTTAATCAACAGAATGTGAAGGGAAAGTACTGTGTCAGTGCTAATCCTGAACCTTAGGAAGACCTAGCCTTTGTGTTTTGAGGAGGCCTAACCTACCATGTTAGATGTTTGTTACCCCTGAGATAGCACATGGAAATGAAGAGACTCTGATAACACATGAGAGCAGCCTACCAGTCCCACTGCCCCTGCCACACTGTAAAATATGTAACAGTATCAAGGCACTAAAGCCAGATGTGTACAGCCCTGGACAACATCGCCTAAAACAGAATGGTCTCCTTAAGGCCAGTCAACCCACAGAGGTAGATGAGATGGTGTTGCTAAAACCTCTAAGTACCAGGGTGGTTGCATATATTATGAACTGAACTGGTTTACCAGCTTATCTTGATTATCCCCTCTTTATGTTTCTGGTCTTCTCCTCCTATTTCAGGTCACCAGACTTCATACAAATCTCTTTTCCTCCTGACTCACAGCTTACTTTTCTAACAAAATTTCCCCACTTTTTCCACTTTAGGGTAAGGACCATACACACAGACACATAGACACACACACACACACACACACACACACACACACACACAAACACACACACATTCTAAACAGAAAGGCTCCTTTTTATGTAAAAAAAAATTACACATAATAGGTGTACTTTCAGTAAAAGCTTATGAATTCAGCAATCCACTTAAGTGAATTTTATTTTTCTCAGAATAACCACATACATACATTTGAAACAAAGAACTAATAAACATCTGTGTGAGAGGCATATTACATATTCAGTATTTAGGAAGTTAATGAGCATTTGGCTTCTGCCTTAGACCCCTCATCTCCAAGTCCACATCCCAGTGGGTGGGAGCTACTAATGTGAGACACATGTTTCTCCTCCCACATTCCCTTGAGATGAAGTGGTTCCCAAAGTACCCCATTTCTTGGGAAAGAAAAACAACCTCAGAAACACAGCAGCTCTGTACAGATAATTTCACTCAAAGAAAACAGCACAAATATTTAACTTTTATAAACATCCTAAGAAAGGAACCATCTTCAAAGCCTCCAGGAGAGGGGTGAACGGCCCACTTGTATGACAGCCTTGCTGGCAGGCACCTGAGTAACAGAATGAGTGCTATACTCCTCAATCTTGGTTCTCCCCTAGTCTAAATCCCACCTCTAAGCATGTAAGCGTCTCTAGTCAGATCTTTTACTCTGGCTAAAGTAGCCGGAAATAAAGTCGTCTTGGTTTCATAGCAAGTCAGAATTTAAGAGTTGAACTTTTACTTTGGAGGCTTTGTTTTGACCCCTCAAACATTTCTAATTAGGGAAAGAAAATAATCATGATTCAACCAGGAACAGTTCCTTTCTTGATAACATATAGAATACACTATTCTTTCTTATTAAAATGGAAAAACGTTACTCAGACCAAGTTAGGAAAAATTTCCCCTTACTGTATTTTTAGTGTGAACCCAGCAGTTACTTCAAATAGGACCATTTTTCAGAAGCACGAGAATCTCTCTGGAGATAGCCCCAGGAATATTTTACACACATTTTTTTATTTAAAAACAGGCACTTAATACTTTAAGGGGCTCTACAGAGCTCCTCTCTGTGACAGATGGCTAGTCCAGACCCCAGTACAAGGGCCGCAAGCTTATGACAGAAACACTATAGATTGATATGACACCTTTATCTACCATATCTTTAGCCTTAATAATAATATAAAACACGGAGCCTGAGGAGATAACTCAGTAGAATAAGTGCTTGCCTGGCAAACATAAGTACCTGAGTTGAATTCCAAGTCCCACAAAATGATAATAATAATAATAATAAACAATGGCATTGGTCAATTAGACAAATGAGACAGTTTCAGACTTTACTTTCTGGCTTCAAAATGACCAACATAACATTTCCTGTGCAAATTTTAATGCTCAGATATGCAACTTCCTCCACCTTTGTGATCATTGGCTTTTGGAATTCTCAATAAAATATAGTAATAAATAATGTCTCTCCTTGGCTGTCTGTCTAGATCCACTGTCAGTACTCAATAATCCAATTTCAAATAAGTCTCAAACTAGTCTCCATCAGGATATAATACTCATTTTCTTAGATTAAAAAATATTTCATCTTTTGAACAGATCTGATTTTCTCACTCTACTGAGGCACTGGGCCTGGCTAGGAATCATTAGCTGCTAAATGAATATAAGAAATTCAAACATATTATGAAAATCTTTGAATAATTCAGTTAACGAGTCAGTCAGCCATAAGAAGCAAATGCTTAAGAAATCAGGCTTCATTAGCTAGCTGCTGGCTTCATGGAGAGCTACCGCAGCAGTTCTGAATGCCTAAAAATATTGCACATTTCCAGTTCTCTCCACCAAGGCAACCAGGAGTTTCTCTAAATGTGAAAGCAGAGGGGAAATTAGGGTCAAGATAGAGTTTGAATATTTATCAAGTGCCAACACTGCTTCAGAACCCTCTCCCCACACAGACACTGTTTCATTTAGGCTTCATAATAAGCCCTGTTACTGGTTACATCTCCACTACCCGTGTTACAAAGGAGATTTTTTGAAACCCAGATCTCCCCAAGGCTACACAGTTAATAAATGATGGGTATGGACTTGGGCCCAGGTCTGGCTCACTCCACCTGTCCTCTCCCCTGTGAGCGCAGCCATACAGGTCTCTCCACTGAGTTCATGCCACCTTAGCAAGTTGAACACCTGTTAAGGATGACATAGGCACAATGAAGCAGTACAAAGTACCTACCAGTTAGCAACCTGGCATAAAAATACATGCAGGAAATCCAATCAGCAAACATCAGACCCTATGTTTTAGATGACTATGTCCTGAAACAG
Source organism: Capromys pilorides (assembly GCA_004027915.1). Taxonomy (NCBI): domain Eukaryota; kingdom Metazoa; phylum Chordata; class Mammalia; order Rodentia; family Capromyidae; genus Capromys; species Capromys pilorides. The sequence continues at coordinate 4,617 of PVKN010031475.1, read as the reverse complement.
GTGTGTGGAACATTATTTCCTCTTTGCTTTGACAACTCAGAATTGACATTTTGAAAAATCCTGTCAACCAAAGAACCAAGCATCTTTCATACTAGTCATCCAGAGACGGCTTTACTTTCTTCATAAAAATTTCAAAATTCTAGCATTTGTGTGCTCAGCTATCTAATGGAGGAATCTATGCCTTCCATGTAATAGTTATTTACTGTAGCATTCTAGTGGCTAAACACATGCTATTACTTGTTATAGACGAAATTTACTTTGTATAAGTGGGTTTTCCCCTTGACTCTCATAATATCCCATTTTAGTCCAGTAAATCTAATATTCTTGATCATACAGTTTCAATTTACATTTTATCATAGTTGGCCATTGGAATTGTTCCCTCGTTATGCTCTAGAGGTTTTTATAGATAAATGTGTATAACTAGAGATGATATTCATAAGTGAACTAAATCAGACTTGCATATGTAAACATAATATTATCTCCCTAGTGTAAAAAAACTAAAAGAGTAAATAAAATTCAAAAGGTACAATACATATTGTGAAAGGGGGAAAAACTGCTCTAAAGAAAAGAACAACTGGGATGAAGGAAAAGAGAAAAGATGGAAGGGGGCATATATATGTATATTAGCTAAGATAATTGTACTACCAATTTATATTAGTTTATTGAAAGGAACAGTTAATGCTTATATTGTTTGCCTATATCTTGCATGCCTATGTCTGGTAATCTGAGTAACTACTTTGAAGATAACAATATGTGATATAACAACCATTGTTAATTTACCATCATCTTGTTTTGAAATTCTGTATGATTTTTATTGCTTTAAAATTTTCTTTAAGGGCAGCGAGATAGCTCAGCAAACTAAGCACCTGCTTAGGCAAGCACAGGGACTTGGGTTTGATCCCCGGCACCAGATGTCACACTGGCCCTACCCCCAGTTGCATTGAGTGGGCCATGGAGACTGGGTGTGGTGGCACAGGCCTGTAATCCCAGTGTTGGGGAGGCTGAAAACAGGAAAATCACTAGGAGTCTGAACTGCATAGTGAAATTCTGCACCAAATGCATAACATGAATAAATACATAAAAATAATTTCTCTTTAAAATAATAAAAATAAATAAATAAACGAAGGTCCTTAACTCTGGCTATTAATTGGTAAATGGAAACTATCTATGAACAGACTTAGGGACATATTGTGAGGCCTGTGACATTAAAACTCTTGTAGTCGGAAACGAAATTCTTGGTGTGTGACTCTGGTACTTTGGGACTCTGACTCAGGATGAGAGGAGATGATTTGTCCTCATTCTCATGCGACAGGGTACTTCTTGGCAGTGATGTGCGCAGTTGAAGAAACCTTTCAAGATGCACGTTCATGTGGAAGGCTGCACCTTGCTGATACCTTCTCTCCTCCAGGTACGTGTCGGGAAACTCTTCTGCCATCAGCACATTTTTAGAGGGGGAAGTAAAGACCGTATCGACATCATCAACTAAGGCATGCAGAGCTGCTGCTTTCCCTAGCCAAGTCTCAAGCGACAAGGGGATGGTGACCGAAGTAGGGGCCAGGAAGTGGACTGTGGACCTAGTACGATACATTTCCAAGTTGAAATAGTTCTGTGGAGCATAAAATAAGGATGCCAGTACAAAGGGATATGGCAGCTTTTATAAGCAGGGGCTACAGAACAGCAGGGAAGGCCAAATGACATGAGCTCCTGGACAGTGGATGGGAGGATGGGACAGTGGATCCGTTTGAATGGCATAGCAATGCTGTCCTCCAAGCATGCTGATACTGTTCATCTTAAAGCAACACTACCTTATTATTGGGGTTAAGTGCACAAGTTGACTCCTTTTGCTGATCTGGGTTGGGAGTGATCACATGTCACAATTCGCTGGCGTACAAGCTGGAGGCTGGCTTGTCTTCATTGGCCTGGGCTGGGATGAAATGGCTCTCTTACAAATTTAGAAGGCTAGGTCAAGCATGTTTTCAAGGGAGTAAGTAGAATATTTGAAGAGGTTTCTAAGCTTCTGCCTGTTGTATTTGCTAAAGCATATGATCAAATGAAGTAAATCACGTTTTAGCCTACAGCCAAGTGACAAGGACCTACCAACTCACAGGACAAAAGGTATGCCTACACACTCGTTAGAATCCTTAGTGCACTCAGTCAACCACAGTGGTCCTTTAGAGACAAATTTTAAATAAAAGTCTTTACTACTGGTTAACTCATGTCTCCCTGTTACTTCTCTCATAGTAAAAATAAGTCTTCATTGACCATATAAATCAGCTAAGTAAATGAGAACAGTGCAATTGGGCTTATTTAATCTTGTCCTTATAGATGTGCTCTCATTAGACTTTGTCAAGTTTACTATTTTGGATAGGATGGAGAGTTGAGGAGAATGTGGCTAATAAGTAACTTAATCCATCAATGATCTGAACTGCTAAATGTTAAAAACAAATTCTGAGTGATTACAACATTCAAAACCACTAACCAAGTCAGAAAAAAAGTGAAGCTAGAGGTTAGCAGAGCAAAATTTCCCATGGTATTTGTGATTACAAATTAGGCTATTAAATGAATAGCTTACTATAATGATATAAAAGTGGCAAAGTTAATGTCCCCCTGAGGACTTTTAGTTCTATAGTTCCTGACTCTTGTGGGTTTAAATTTGTAACCTATCATTGCACTCAAGTAGCTTTCGCATTTAATTATTTTGAGGGAGAGTGTAAAAGTGAGGAAGGAGAGAGGAGAATAAATGAGAACATCACTTCTCAAAGCCAACTTTCTTACAGCTGGTATTGCCTGCTTCATTTCCTATTTCCCAAGGGAAGAAAGCAGATGAGGCCAGTCCCTTTCTGCTTCTCTAGCTCTCCAGCTGAGAGACAAGTAGAGAATGTTAAGGTATTGCAGGGTTTGAATTTATAAATCAAGAGAATGTTTCATCCCCCAAATAGCCAGCTGTACCCTGCACTGGTCGGGTAGAGCCATAAACCACCTCACATCATGCAACTGAAACCCAGTTCCAAACTAAGCATATCTACTGCAGAAGAAATTCCCACATGAAGCAGGATGTACTTTTAAATTGGTGGCTCTGTAAGTTGTGTTCTTGAATTTCCCTCCTACTTCCTTCTATGGCTGAAGGATGAAGGTTGAAGTCTCAAAAACAACCTTTAAGGGCAATCCTGTCTTCCAAGATTGATAGCTGTCATATGTAAAAACAGTAAGTGAAATCCTACAGTGGAAAGTGTGCATAATACTGCTTCTTGGTGATGATTTTTTTCCACTGGAACTCAATTTTTCTCAGCTTCTTCTGATACCAAGAAATTAAGAGACTTGGAGGAGACCAGTAAGAAAAAAAATACTAAGACTTATTTGTAGCTAAAAGTTTCATCCCACTCAGAACGTTTGACCTCAAGTGGACAACTGACAGCTTCTGAGATGGGAGACATGACTGAAAAAACACTGCCTGGGGGTCTTAGGGCTGAATCAAAAATCTGATCTTTTGGAAGGCAACCATACACTGTGTGAGTCATTCCTTAGATGCCAATCACAGGCCAGGAAGAAGAGAGCAACCAGCCCTGAGGAAAATCTGAGATCAAGGAGGGTCATGGTCCCTTCTGTACACTGGTTGAAGCCATAGAATGCTGGTCAAGGCAACACGTCTCCCACTTGTGATGCCAACCAACTGGATAACCTTCAAAAACCAAGGTATGTAGTCTGTCTCAAGTGTGTGCCCTCGGTAACTCTCCTCAGCCAATGGCATATTACAGTCATCAACTTAAAGTTCGGGGACTGAAAGAATAACAAAGAAGTAGTATGAAGTGCAAGTCACAACTTTGTTCTAAGAAACATGTACGAATTCAACATGGAACGTGAAATTACAGCATTGTGGAACTATTAAGTAGGGTGAATAAACTGCGTGATTCTACGGGACTTGAAGTCAACACTTTATGTTCAAGTTTCTATTTAAGAAGTGAGAGAAGTTGGGCATCACGTTGCCTGCCTGTAGCACCAGCATTTGGAGGGGCTGAGGCAGGAGGGAGGATGGCCTGACTCCAGAAGTTTGAAATCAGCTGTGGATGGGAGGGATGGAGGTTTTCCAAGAGAGATGTAGAGACATCCAGAAGGATGAAGTGACGGGCCCAAGACACACAGACCACTAGTGTCAGTCTGGGGAGTCTCAGCACAGGAAGGAAGGGACATTCAAGAGAGAAGGCTGGAGCTCCAGTTTGGGGCGAGGAATTGACATGCCATGATGAGAAGTGTGAAATACATCATGTGAACCAATTTGCCACTGTATATCTCATCAGCTTAAAAAGTGAAAACACAACAGGCATGAATGTATTCAGGAGAAAAGGTGTCTACTACATGGCATCAAGTGAAACAGCAGGTTGCAAAGTAGTGCTTGTGGCACTGACAATTTTTTTCACTTTTGAAAATGCAGTAATGCAAGGATATATCAAGAAGTCGTCTAGAATGGTGTTCACCTGTTTTGATCTGCCTCTGGGGGATGTCAATACTGTTTGAGAGTATGTTTTGACAGGCCATCATAAAATGTTCCTAAGCAGACAGAGTTAAAAGTTGCTACAAGTATGCGAGGTGATAGTTATGTTAATTAGCTCGACTATAGGA
>PVKN010031474.1:0-12488 GCA_004027915.1 Capromys pilorides | reverse complement strand
TGTGCAAGCTGGCCAGAGTCTGGGGTTAGCGGCCCATGCCTGTAACTCCAGCACTGGGGAGACTGAAATCAGGAGGATCAACATGAGTCTGAGCTACATAGTGAGACCCTGCAACAACCAAATACATTTCAAAAAATTGGAATCTTAATTTTGTCATATTGATTTAATTTCTTCCATATATAAAATTATGTTAAATGTAGTTCTTTTCCTCAGATTATTTTTTTTTTGTTAATTTTTATGGTTATATTTGTAGTTAACATTGGTCAGAATACTTTTTTTTGTTTTTGTTTTTGAACTAGTAATTGAACTCAGGACCTTATGCTTGCCAGGCAGGCACCATGCCACTGAGTATATCCCTGACCCTCAGAATGCTTTTTGACTTAGGTTAAAAGATAAATATCTACAAGGACATTGGACTAAGATGGAAATTCCTGAATGACTGTAACACCGGACTTAAAAGGGGAAGGTGTAGAAAGTGATTTGATAGGAACTGCCAGAGATGTGGCAGGGGAGAGGGAGGTTGTGTGTAATAATCAGTGTGGAAAATTGATTGGAGGAAGATTAGAGGGATTCTGATTTGTAATTCTCACTCAAAATTCTCTTCTTTACTCTAAGCAGGCATTGGCAAGCTTTGTCTGTAAAGGAATGGAGAATCAGTATTTTAGGTTTTGCAAACACATGGTCTCTGTTGCAACTATGCAGTTCTGGAAAAAGTGCAAAAGCAATCATAGACAATACATAAACGCCAGGGATACAGCTCAAGGACGTAAGCACCTGCCTGGCAAGTGCAAGGTCCTGAGTTCTAACTCAGAGAGAGAGAGAGGGAGGGAGGGAGGGAGAGGAAGGGGAGAGAATTTAATATATAAACAGGGAGGGGGAGAGAATTTAATATGTAAACATAAACAAACGAATGTTGCAGTATTCTACTGAAATTTTGTTTACATAAAAGCACTGAAAGAACTGTTTAGCATTTACCAGAGACTCACTGGAGGTAATGATTGCTGTTGGACAGTGTATGTCACCCCCTCCCCCCCACCAAGCTGACTGCATGGTCAGGTGTTACTTATTCTTAGTTTACCCACTCCTGTGAGGTCAGTTTACTTCCATTTGGTCCATGTGCCAGAGTTTGCTGACCTCCTATCCTAAGCCAATAATTCCTTTGCTGTGGTCTCTTGGACCTCTTGATCTCAGTGACATTTGAAGTCATCCAGAATCAAACCTATGTTCTCTTGCAAAGCCTGGTTCCTTTCTAGACTTCTTTCCCTCAGTGATCACCAAGTCAGAGACTTGGAAGTCAGTGCTGACACCACTCTCTTTCAGACAGTAACTTCTCTCATGGTGACTGCAGCTGTGTGATGTTTTTCCTTGATATTAGGTCGCACAAGCCTAATGTTCAAGAGGTCATCAAGAGCAGAGCTTTTCCTGCATGAGCGCAATGCAAAGGAGCTAAGGGTGTTGAAGATACTGAAGGGAGGAGATAAGGAGACACTGGTGGACCAATGAGCCCATTGCTTTCCCATAGTAGAATTTATTGTTACCTCCTTCTTTCCAGTATTTCTCTGCATCTGAATCTCTTTGAATTTTTGCCTGGAGGTGCACTTAATGGAGGAAATAGTTACAAACTAGGGGCAATCAATGGCATATTGAAGGGGTAACATTATGTAGAAGTATTGTGAGAACATGGGAGAAAACTTATGAACTTCATGAGGGAATTTGGAAAGGATCCACAAAGCAGGTCAATATTTGAGCTGATCTTGAAGATGTGTAAGTGTTGGGGATATGGAGAGGTGAGAACAACGCAGATGAGGTCAGAAGGGATGGAAACGTCCTAGAAAAAGACAAATTCAAAGGCAGAGGTGCTGGCGTATTGTGCACGGGGCACTGTCAGGACACTGCAGGTGTAGTGAAGGGGATTGGATGGGTAAGTGACAGAATGGCAGAAGTTTGAGGCCAGATTGTTACTGTCTGGATTTAAAATCATGGCTCCATAGATATTATTAAAAGTTTTGAATATGTATAATGTTCTAATAAAATAATAACAGTTAATATTTATTAAACACTTTTATTTTAGGTGCTATATTAAGTATTTTATATCCCATTTTTCTCCCTCCAGCACTAAAGGTTGAGCATAGGATCTTCATTCTGAGCAATATCCCCAACATTTAAAAATTAAAAGAAAAATTTTTTGAGATGGGGTCTTGCTAAATTGCAAATTTTCCTAGGCTGGACTTGAACTCGGAATCTTCCTGCTTCAGCCTCCTTTCTTTCTTTCTTTTTCTTTTTTTACTATGACTGGCTCTCCTGGGGATGGGGCTGGTGCAGCATGTGGTGCCAGGGATCAAACTGTGGTCCTTGTGGTTGCCTAAGTTTTCCTAAGCAGGCACTTTAGACCACTGAACCATCTTTCTGGCCCATGCTTCAGCCTCCTGAGTGCAGAGATTATAGGTGTGTGCCACCACATTCAGCTTGTGTGTTATCTTTTAAAGTTGTATTGGATCTTCAGGATGATCTAGTGAAGTAAGTTTGGTTTTCCTATTTATCAAGTGAAATACAAGCTTGAACAGGCGAGGTAATATGATCAAGGTTTAATGACCAGAATGGAGCTGAACTAGAACCTAAATTTAAATTTAAATTTTAAATACTTGTAAGTCTCTGTACTATACTTTTGTCTTAGGATAAGGAATAGCTAAAGAAATAGTATGGCTCACTGAATGAGTGGCACTTGTGTCACAGTGGCTGTTCATTATTACCGAAAGCTCTAGAAAATTTGCCAACACTGGTATATATTCTAGTTTTTAAACCTGGATCTTGAGCCATGAATAAAGATTTTTTTTTCACACTGATGAATCAGGAATGAGGGTTTAAGAGAGACTGTGGATAGAGGGATGAGGACTTTTCAGGGAGAGGAAAGAGCATTTATGAAAGCCTAGAAGAAATGACAAATTTAGTTTGGATAAAGACAGGAACGATGACATGGAAGAAGCAGAAGTAATCCTCATCTCAGAGATGGGCTGATCCTTGTGAGGGTTCTTACTAGTGAACTCCATCTTGGTCTCCTCCATTGAAGAGGAATGTGACCAGACTGGATTGTCTAGAGAGGTCCGAGAAAATGATTCAGAGAGGGTAGGGGAGAGGCAGAAGAGCTGGTGACTCAGAGCGTCTGGTAGGAAAGGTTGAGGGAGTGAGGACGTGGAGAGGTGAACAGTGATGGAGATGATGGGCGGCACACACCGGCGCTTGCTTGGGGTTAGGCGGGCTCCTTGGTGTGGCCCGTGCTTTCTTTTATCTCATTTAATCTTCACAGTGAATTTATTTATTTATGTATTTATTTTTTTTGTGGAACCAGGGATTGAACTCAGACCCTTGTACTTGCCGGGCAAGTGCTTATTCTACTGAGCTATCTCTACAGCCCTTACTTATTTTTTTTTTTTTTTTTAACGGGGAAAAAAGTATATATTTAGAATTAGCCAGCTAGACTCAGTTTAGATGATCCCAGTTTTGTTGGCAACATCCATTACATCATAATCGGGAGCCAGTCGAACATATGCCTTCTTCTCTCCATCAGGCCTGATTAGGGTATTGACTATGGCAACATCTATATCAGAGGGCTTCTTTACAGCGTGTTTGATTTGGTGCTTATTGGCTTTGACATCCACAATGAACACGAATGTGTTGTTATCCTCCATCTTTTTCATGGCTGACTCTATGGTCAGGGGGATCTTGATGATGGCACAGTGGTCAAGCTGGTTTCTCCTGGGGATGCTCTTCTGAGGGTATCTGGGCTGCCTCTGGAGCCGCAGTGTCTTGGGCTGGTGGAAGGTGGGTGATGTTCACATTTTTTTTTTTTCTTTTTGTGGCTGTGGGTGCCTTTCAGCATGGCTTTCATAGCCTTCAAAGCTTTTGCTCTGGCTTCAGCTTTGGGAGGGGCAGAGGCTTCCTTCTTTGCCTTCAGCGCCATCTTGGTAAAAATGTTCACAGTGAACTTCTGAGGTAAGCATTAGTCATTCCCACAGGTTCCTAAAAGTGAAGATGTACAGTAACTTGCTGAGGCTGCAGAGCCAGCAAATGACAGGGCTGGGATTTGAACCCAGATCCAGTGGCTTAAGAGTCTTTGTATATAATCACTACACCAGTCAGCTGCCAAGGAGCTAGTAGGGATGGGTGGTTTTAGAAAGAGGAGGCCACTAGACGCTTTTAAAAATGTTACTTATTTTATATTGTATTTTCCTTCTTATAACTTACTTTAAAATTTTTTTTTCTGTGATACTGGAGACTGAACCAAGGGCCTTCACATCCCCACATCTCCAGCTCTCTCTCTCTCTCTCTCTCTCTCTTTTTAATTGAAATATGAACTTGCTAAGTTGTTAAGTTGCCCACCCTGGGCTTGAATTTGAGGTCTGCTCACTTTAGCCTTTATAATGGCAGTGTGCTGCCATTCTAGGCAGAATGTGCCACCACACTCAGGTCATCATTTTACTGTTAATGTGGTTCATTACATTAGAAAGAAACGGGAAAATGAAATAGAACATTGGGGCAGTAAATAAAAAACAAAAACAAACTCATTATATTTTAAAAATTTTCAATCTCTGTTCTTACTGCACTGATGCTTGAGGCAGTGGTAGCTTTATGTTGCAGTCGTGTTGTGTGCCTGGGGTAAGTCCCTCCAGCCCCGAGAAAGCTGCTGCATTCTGGGGGGGGGGGGGGGGAGAGAGAGAGAGAGAGAGAGAGAGAGAGAGCGAGCGAGCGCGCGCGCTGAGAGATTAAGAGTGGGCCAGTGATGCTGACTTTCTGTTTGCTGTGCATAGCCCTACTTGTTTGTGTTTAATTCGGCTACAAACATGTGTTCGGAAAAATGCTGCTGTGACCAGGTTTGCATTTTTACCCAGGTACTCCATCTGTGATTTGAGATTGCAAAATGATGAAAATGTTCTCCTAGATTAGTACAGACACTGGCTCCTTGTCTCTTTCCTGGGAGCATATTGATAGCTCTGGCTTTTTGAGGAGGTGCCTAAAAATGATAAATGGCATGCCTGTATTGTTCACTCATATCTGTGTATTCCACAAAAGCAAGTACATTTTTGGTATTTGGTCATGCTTTGATTAGGTCTTCATTTCGTCATTTCCTTGGAGATTAACGTAGACGCTCACGTCCGAGGTTATGTTGGAGAAAAGATCAAGTTGAGATGTACCTTCAAGTCAACTTCTGCGGTCACTGACAAGCTGACCATCGATTGGACCTACCGCCCTCCCAGCAGCAGTCGCACAGAGTCTGTGAGTGTGTTCTCCAAAGAGTTTCCTTGAGGTCCAGGGATGTAGCTCAGGGGCACAGCACCTGCCTGCCAAATGCAAGACCTTGAGTTCTATTGGTGGTACAAAAATAAAAAAAGTTTTCTTGAGACTTTTGGTTCAGCAGTGTTTGAGTCCTTTTGTTTCAAATATCAGGCACACACAAGGCCCTCTCAGAACAGAAAATGGAAAGAAGTGACCTTCTATGACATTCACTCGATCATGTAGGACTTGTTTTGGGGGTGTTACCAGGAACTGAACTCAGTACCTTAGGCTTGCCAGGCAGGCACTGTGTCACTGAGCTAAATCCCTGGACCCTCAGGTAGGGGTTTTAGTCTTTCTCATAAGAATTTTGCATATAACCTGTAGGAAAAAAATTGAGAAAAAAAGAAAATATGGTTTAATTTTGTTTTCTCTTTGTTGTTTGTTTTTTTGCATGATATTATAACTTCATCTTGGGCAGGGGAGATAGCTCCATGGCATAAGTGCCTGCCTGGCAAGTGCAAGGTCATGAGTTCAAATCCTGTCCCACAAAATAAATAAATAAATAAAATTTAGGGAGATATCTCAGTGGAATAAGTGCTTGCCTGGCAAGTATAAGGTCCTGAGTTCAACCCCTGGTACCGCAAAAAAAAAAAAAAAAAGTAACTTAGGGGGCTGGGGAGATAGCTCAGTGGAATAAACGCTTGCCTGGCAAGCACAGGGTCCTGATTTCAATCCCTGGTACAAAAAAGAGTTAATTATAACTTCATCTTCAGATTTGATGTATTAAAAAGGGTACCTGGGTCAGGCATGGTGGTGCACACCTGTAATCCCAGTACTCGGGAGTCTGAGGCAGGAGGATCATTTTGAATTTGAGAGCAGCCTGGGTTACAAAGTGAGCTCAAAGCTAGCATGGGGCTGGTGGACTAAAGTGCCTGCATAGGCAAGCTTAAGAAAGCGCAGGAACCATGGTGGTTTGATCCCCAGCACCATGCACCAGCCCCGCATCCAGGGTGGGCTGAGCTGGCCACAAAAAAAAAACCAAAAAACAAAAAACAAACAAAAAAACCTAGCCTCACTGTATAGGGAGACTATCTCAAAAAGACAGTAAATAAAACAAGTAAATAAATAAGTAGGTGCCTGAAGAACTATTGGCTAGAAAAATTCTGTAGGCCCCAGTCACAGACATACTTTTTCTTAGAGTTGCTCATTTCCTGTTGAGTAGTCTCAGTGGGTGTGTATCAGTTGGCATGTCTGTGGTCTGTAGATTTATCTTGGCTTCTCCTCCTAGCATTTAAACACCGGCAGTGATTTATATAGCTGCCTTTGAAGGAAATGGTGGCACTTTGTGATGCTGACAGATGTCAGTGACAATCTTGTAATATTACAAACAGTATACTTTAGTCACACATACAAACCACATTTATGATTTAAACACCATTGTTGTCCAACCAAAGATTACAGTGCTATAAAAAAGCTCTTTATGATTCCATCAGTACTCTTAGCTCAGAATGCCTGATATTCAAGAATATGAATGTCATAGCTGTGTGTCTGATTGGATTTTTGAAAGTGTTCTTAGTTTACTTAGTTTTCCTTCATTGGAAAAACTGCCCCTTCCTGTCAGCACGTAAGCTTTGAATCTATTTCAAGGCACCATTATGAAAGCTATGTACCATGAAGTTAGGTATGTGGCTAGTGAAGGGTTGCCGTGGTCATATTGTTTTTTCTTTAGGTTTTATAATAGTTCACTTTGTTCTGAGTAGTCAGGAAACTACGGCTGGCCTTATTTGGCTCTCCTTGGCCAAAAGTAGGGCAGAGTGAGCAATGGGGAGCTTCTTGGGTCAGAAACATTATACACAAACAGCAGTTCTCTTATAGGACTCTTTGCTGTGAAGTGGTCAGAACATCAGCAAACTCACCCAGGTTGGAGTGAGTGGACCCTTAAGGTCACACGAGGTAATGATGTAGTCACATGGCTGCTCAGGTTTCTATCACAATAATAAGCTAGCAAGGATTTCAGTATTACTGGTTTAACATGGAACGTAGGCTCCACCACACCTGGCAAACCCTTTTACCCTGATGCTGATAATCAGTGGTAGGCCTTCTTTACCTCCCATTTTGGAGCACTCATTCTGCATATTATTTGTTTATTTCTTTTTTTATATATGTTATGGCTGGTTCAGCCTGCCCTGGGGGTGGGGCAGTATGTGGTGCTGGGGACCGAACTGCGGTCCCGTGGTTGCCTAAGCTTTCCTAAGCAAGCATTTTAGACTGCTGAGCCATCTCGCTAGCTCAATGCATATTATTTCTTAGTATCTGTATTTACCACAAAGCGTAAATTTCATCAGATTAGGGACTATACCAGTGTGGTTCTCTCTATGTTTTTATTAACATATTGCTTAGAACATATTTGGTGTGTACTAAGTGTTTGTTGATTACATGCACGAACAATGAACTAATAAGTGACTCATCATCTTCTTTGGGAAGTTACTCTAAAAAACTGGGCAATTTAGTGGTTAGAAAGGCATGATTTCCTAAGTGGGAAGGTATTAAGCAAATAAAGTAAGAGAGAGCCTTGTATCTTGTGTAAGAGAAAAAAACTTGTGTTGTTTTGTAGCACTTGCCTGGCTCACCTCCAGGTATCATTAGGTATTTTTTAGTGATAAGGTGTCTGGTCACCATGTCCAACATAATATTTTTAAAAATTCGGCATACACTTATTGAGTGCTTATCATAACATTTGACTCAGGGGTTATGTTATCTGCCAAAGTAGATAACTGGAGAGATGCTGGATTGTGTTATAGTCTCCCAGTGATTTTGAGAATAAGAAAAAGATTCTCCCATTTGTCATATTCTAATTTTGTCTTTGAGGAACACCTAGGGTCTTTTGGTTTTGGTCTTATTTCCCTTTTAGTAGATTTGGGATGGTTGTACCTTCCTCGTATTGTTTTGATTCTCTGTTGAGTAAAAGTGTGGAAGTCATTTGCAAACTATGAAGTTCTCTGTAATTATTAGATATTATTTTAGAGCAATGTATGTTAACTTACTGACACTGTGAGGACAGTTCTTTGTGGTAGGGGCTTTCCTGTGCACTACAGGAAGTTTAGCGGCATCCCTGGCCTCTACCTGCTGGATGCCAGTAGCTCCTCTCCACATTGTGACAATCAAAACTGTCTTCAGTGCAATAGCAGGAAAACAAGTAACCAGGGACTTGTGGGTAGCTCAGTGGTATAGCTCTTGCGTAGCATCTTTGAAGCCCTTGGTTCAGTACACAGCACTGAAACAGACAAATGAATGAATAAATTAATTTAAAAATGAGCGAACGGTCTCAATAGGTATTTCTCAAAAGAAGAGACACCCACAGATATATGAAAAATGCAAAACATCTCCAATTATCAAGGAAATACAAATTAAAACCACAGTGAGAAACTACTTCACACCCTTTAGAATGACTACTATAAAAAAAGATGAATTAGAGGCTGGAGATTTGGTTCAGCGGTAGAATGTTTGCCGTAAAAGTTGGAAGCCCTGGGTGTGGTGCCCACCCCCAAAACCAAAAAGGATAAACCTCCTCCCCTCAAAAAAAAAAAGACAAATAACAAGGTTTGGCAAGGACTGGGGAAAAGGGAACCCTCTTACACTGTTGGTGGGAATGTAAATTAGTACAACCATTTTTGAAAATAGTATGGGGCTTCCTCAGAAATTTGAAAGCAGTTCAGGATGTAGTACAGTGGCAGAGCTTAGTAGGTATGAAGACCTGGCTGGGTTCAATTTCCAGTGATGAAAATAAAAGTCACATTTTACCCTATAAAATATATAGTTCTATTTGTCAATTAAAAATAAATATGTTTTTAAAAAGATCTCAGGATATTACCACGTATTTTGTGGAGAGTGACCTTGCCCCAGACTGATGGCTATTACTTTAGACTTTATGGATAATTTAGAAGAGATTCAAGGATTAGGGGGCTGGGAAGTCTCCTGTTAGTTCTTTTTCTAATCCACTTTACTAACTTCTATTACATGATGGAGGTTAAAAAAGCATTTTAAAAATTGCCAACTGAAAACCCTATCATATTGTTGTATTTTACTTTGGAGCTGTTTAGCTTTGCATTTTCAGTTTATTTTCCCGATTAATTCTTTCTTTTTCGTGCTGTTGCTTCTCAGATTTTTCATTATCAGTCTTTCCAGTACCCAACCACAGCAGGCACATTTCGGGATCGGATTTCCTGGGCTGGGAATGTGTACAAAGGGGATGCGTCCATAAGCATAAGCAACCCGACTCTCAAGGACAACGGGACGTTCAGCTGTGCCGTGAAGAACCCCCCAGATGTGCACCATAATATTCCCCTGATGGAGCTGACTGTCACAGAAAGAGGTAAGCCGATGCCCACCAGCCTGCTTCTGTGGAGCTCTGTCTCTGCTGTGCTGCTTTCTGAGTACTCTAGTAAGTGAGGCCGTTTATTTGAGTAAGCTAGCTGGGTCATTGGATTATTGTGTCAAAGTGGCTGTTCCCCCCGCCCCCACTCCATTGTAGTATGTCTGTTAAGTTGAATTTTTGATCTTTATTTTGAAGACTGACTTTTTCTTTAAATAGTGTAATAGTTTCCCCATTATCTCTTTTTCATTTTAACTTCAGGTGACCAAAGGTCTTGTGTAATGTATGGAGTAAATGGAGAGCCGTGGCCTCTGTGAAATAGAAGTCTTTCTGGTTTCCCTAATAGACTCACACTCCCAGTAATGAGACAGCACGTTCGCCTACATCTTGAGAGGGCGCTCCCTCTAATGACGGGAGGTAGTGCATTTCTTTTATGCTGCAAAAAATAGCAGCTTCCTGTCAGCGTGAAATAAATGGAGAGGAGGTTAAGGATTGACCTTGCTTCTACGATTTTCCTCTGTGACAATTAAGTGGTCTCTCTAGTTCTTAATTGGATTTGAACCAGAGACTTAGAGATAAATTAGGATTCATCATAGTTGCTTTATTATTTCTCAGGTCTTCCTTTCCCGCTTTCTAACCTTCTCTTTCTCTTCCTTCCATCTTTCCTCCCTTCTTCTCTTCTTTTTTCTTTAGCGTCTTTGTCTCTGTCTTTTTGAACAGTAACTCCTAGGTTTCAAAGCAGGGGCGCATTCACACTGCTAAAAAGGATAAGTGCTGGTGGTGTTTTTCTGGAAGGTAGTTAGTTTGGCAACAGAGATCAGATTCCTTAGAAGTATGTCCTTTGGTCCCGTCATTCTAAAAGTTTATCTTAAGTTAGCTAAGCATGAAGATTAATGCGTAAGCTTGGCCATCCTAATGTGATGTGCAGATTCAAAGAAAACTCATGACCTTGCGCTTGCCAGGCAAACACGTAAGCCACTGAACTATCTTGCTGGCCCCCCAGAAGGAATTTTTTTTTTTGAAACAGGGTCTCACTATGCAGTTCAGGCTGGCTTCGAGCTCACTTTTGTAGCCCAGGACAGCCTTGAACTTGCACCGATCCTCCTGCCTCAGCCTCCCAAGTGCTGGGATTATAGGTGTGTGCTACCATACTTGGCCTGAGAAGGAATTTTTAATTACATGAAAACATATGTCACTGTATGTTGTGGCACAAGCCTATAATCCCAGTGCTTTGGGAGGCTAAGTCAAGGGTATCAAAAAGTTTTATTTATTTATTTATTTGTTTATTTAGAGATAGGGTCTCACTGTGTAGACCAGGCTGGCCTTGAACTCACCACAGTCCTCCTGTCTCAGCTTCCTGAATGCCAGGATTATAGGTGTGCACCAACAGGCCCAGCAAATGTTAGAATCTTACAGTTGGGTGTGGTGGCACACAACCGTAATCCCAGACCTGGGGACTGAGGCAGATTGGATCACTGTGGGTTCAAGGCCAGGCTAGCTTAACTGACATAGCAAAACGTTGTCTCAAAAAAGTTTTGAGTTTTACCATGGCAACTTAGACCCTGCCTCAAAACTAAAAAAATAAGAAGGGGCCTGGGCATGTAGCTCAGTGTGAAGGTCCTAGGTTTAAGTCTTAGTCCCACAAAGATAAAACAAAACAACCAAACCAAAACAAAGTCTAGAGCTGGGGAGATAGCTCAGTGCTTTAAGTGCCTGCCCTGGCAAGCACAGGGTTCTGAGTTCGATCCCCAGTATCAAAAACAAAAACCCCAAGCAAAAGCAAAACAAAGTCTAAACCTATTTATAATATATTAAGTAAAATATATTAAAATGCTATGTAAAATATGATTTATACTTCTAAGGATATACACCCACTCTCATATGGACCTTCATACATGTGCCTTACAAAAGACTAAAGTAGTCAGTGCCAACATGCTTTTCCTGGGTAGAAAAGTGATGGGTACATTTCTTTTTCTTTTACTCTGCAGTTCAGGCTGGCCATGAACTCACTTATGTAGCCCAGTCTGGTCTTAAACTTGGGGTGATCCTCCTGTCTCAGCTTCCCAAGTGCCTGGATTATAGGTGTGCACCACCACACTAGGCAACAAAGAGTTATGGGTACATTTCTATTCTTCATTCTAATTTTGTGTATTTTCTGCCTTTTCTGTAATGCATGTCCCTTTCGTAATCAGAAGTACCTGAGTGTAAGTAGAACCTATCTCATGCCAAAAGGAGCGCCTGTGTGCCACTTCTCTTTTCTCCCCGCAGGTTTTGGCACCATGCTCTCCTCCGTGGGCCTGCTCTCCCTCCTTGTCTTCATCCCCTCTGCGGTGGTAGTGGTTCTACTGCTGCTGAGAATGGGGCGGAAGGCTGCAGGGCTGAAGAAGAGGACCAAGTCTGGCTATAAGAAGTCGTCTATTGAAGTTTCGGATGAGTATGTCTCCCTGCAGCCCAGGCGCTTGGCCCACGTCCTCTACAGCTCTGCTTTGGGGGTGGCACCCAGCTGTGTATACACACACCGTTTTCTCTTGAGGCTGAGTTTAGCTCTGTGGGTGAAACCACCTTTTAAATGGAGAGTAGTTCTGCTGAGGAATACTAGGAGGAAGGTTCAAAGTTTCCCCTTCCCAGTCTCCTTTCTTCCTGGTAGTGCTGGGGACTGCATCCACGAGCCAGGCCAGGGCGCTAGTGCTTAGCCACATCTTCAGCCCTTTATTTTTTATTTTGAGGCAGGGTCTTGCTAAGTTGTACAGATCAGATTCAACTTGCGATCCTTCTGCCTTAGCCTCCTGAGTAGCTTTCAAAGGAGGTGTGTCACACCAGGCCTGGCTTGCCTTCTTTTTTTTTT
>PVKN010031473.1:0-12485 GCA_004027915.1 Capromys pilorides | reverse complement strand
TTCAATGACTCTTTTGCCATCTAGTGAATATATCCAGGATAGTAGCTACAAAAGCAAAATATAAGATTTATATACCTCTGCATCTCCACATCTTTGTGTTCTTTTTACCTTTGTGAATTGCTTCCAGAACAAACACAAATCAGATTCAACCCTATTAACAGCTCTGTAGACGACATCTGAGACTCAATGTTTGACAGCCTCTATCCTCTCACTCACTTCCCTGTTTTCTGCTGAATCAACACGTTTCATCCCAACTGGCTAAGAATGTGTCAGTTGGTCACCACAATGAGTCAGTCTTTAAGTCTGTAATGCTATTTGGGAAGGGAGAATGTAAATGAGAAAACTAGAGATAAGTCCTCCTTTCTGTAAAGCAGCAAATGCAACATGAAATCAAGCCCATACTAATAGAGAAAGATTTTGCTTCATACATAATAAGGATCCCAGCAGGCAGCCTGACAAGAAATGGATAGCTGCAAGCAAATTCTTATTCATTTTGACCCCGGCAAAGACCAAAGCATGATGACATTAATGAAATTTAAATTCTTCTGGTTTGGAACTCAGCAAAAATATAATCTTATAAAAAGAAGGAATCTGGTACCTGAAAACCTGAGCTTTGGGAGTGTTTTGCTTCCTCTTCCTAACAAAGACAGATGATTGACAGAGATAAGCACAGACCTGAATTATTTACATATTGGAGACACTCACTTATTGTCAACATTGGGTATACAGTCAAGGCTAGCACGAAATGAAATGAATACCCCATTTTGTCTTTACTTTGTTTCCATCCCCTTCCCTCCTTTTCATGGTGCTGTTATATTGACTTATGACTTTCTAAGAGTTCTGTCCCTTCAAAGAAACCTAACATTTCCCACCAGTGATCCATAGATTGGCTTCAAATTCTCCTCATCCCTTCTTTTTTGCTCCCCTGAACTAGCCCATATTATTATTTTGCAATCTGCTTTGCAAAGCATTAGAAATTTGACAAATTAAACTGTGTTAAAGTATCAAAGGCCAAAAAAATTAGTCTGTTATCCTATTTATTATGGCAGAGACTGTCTACTATCATTCAAAATCTATTTTCTGTTTATTTTCTCCACTAGTAAAATAACTAAACTACATTCCAAATCCTGAAATTAGATGTAACCATGTGATTGAATTCTGACCAATGACTGCCCTATGAAAAAATTATAAGGTGCCACCTGCAGATCAAAATTTTAGAAAAAAAGTCTGACACTCCAGGCTTGATTTATCTTTCAGCAGCCAAGTGTAGATGGCACACAGATAATAGGGAATTGAGGGACCTCAAAAGAACAAAAATTTGAATCCCTGAATGACTATAGGAAAAAGAAAACCCTTAATAACCCAAAAAGCTTCACAGGATTGTTATGTGAGGAAGAAATAAACTATGGTATCAAGCCATTATATATGTGCGCTTACACAGCCAAGCCTGGGAGATTTGAACCACCTAAGACACTGCACATTTGGAGACTTCACCCATCTCAAAATTTTTAATCTCTAATAACGTGAAATTTCAGGTATCACTGGTGGAGATTTTGGAGATGGTGCTTTTTACAGTACTATCACAGCATCTGCAAAGCTGAGTCATAGATATATTCAGCCACAGAATATTAAGGAAAAAGAAACTGGGCCAAACAGAGCCATTAACTAGGATAGGTGCTAAGGAAACCTGACCAGAATGCAGAGGCCGGACACCTCATCCAAGATAGCTGAGATATTCAGGGCAATGTATATAGCTTCAAACAATAGTCAAGGGAAAGAGAACCAATTGAGCAATGAAATGTTTTAGAAAGATTCCAACTCCAAATTGAGCATAACGCTGATGATCATGTGCCCACATCTTGGAGCTGGCAAGGTGTCTGGAGTGAACTGAGAAAGAATCCTTGCAGAGAAGATTGGCGGGAGGTAAGCAAAGTTCGGGGTGAGGACTCAGCCCTGTAGGGGACAAAGCCAGATTACTGGACAAGCTGTCAAGTGGGAGATCAAAGTAAAGTCACCTAGAGAGTGAGTAGAAAAGCACTGTAATTCAGGGGGTAGATTTAATGGATAAGATTTAGTCCTGCCTTAGTATTCCAAGCCCCAATAAAAAAGTCGGAGGTTGCTGGCATATTTTCTACCATTTTTAAACACTGATTAGGAATGAAGTAAAGGATAATCTGGGCCTGAAGTGGATGAAGCTGGTCAGTAGCCTTGAAAGGCACTAGGGAAGACAATGGTGAAGGAAATGTGAGTGGAACTTACAATTTAAGATCCAGTTTCAGCTAATGTCAGCCCTGGATAACAAATCTTCATATTAGTCAGAAAGGCATGGCTAATGTCAAATCAGAGGAGAACAATTAAAAATGCATAACATCATCTTCATTAAGCTGGTACCATTAAAGAACAGAACTATTAGCACATTTAAGCATGCATGACCAGTACCTCTCTTACCGGTTAGTGAGCAAATCCTCTTTGTCCTTGAAAAATTCCACGTTAGCCAGATTCAAAGAGTTATCCAACTAACATTTGATCATGACTAGAGTTAAAACTTATCTATAGAAATTGATTAAAAATAGGCTTTCAGTCTCATTTTGCAATAGCGATCATTTCTGACATTGGATTGTTTATTGTACATTTATTATCTGTCTCCCTCTGAGCCCTTTCACAGCAGCTAAAGTACTCCCTCTGATGGTCTCTGGGATTCACTTACAACTAACAACATGGCATTGTTCTGTTGGATTTTCTCTCATAATGCTTCTAATAATCCTCAAAGAAAGAATCCTGACAGTGTTTAGTTCGATCTTTAATTTAGCACTGCAATTCTTTTTGTACAATAGAAAATAAAAGAAACAAACAGGATGATCTGCATTGCACATACATATATATTTAGGTATATATAACATATACATATTTAGTGAATTTTCTCTCTCATATCGTGGAAGACTTCGCTTTTAAGAATCTTTGCAGAATTCAAATCAATAGGAAAATACTGTGCTGCTAATCTGGAAGGAAATAATATCATTTGTGCCTTACAGAAAAAAAAAATAAATTGCAGTATCCAATCACTGTAACAAGAATGCTGGCTTCACAGTGTGGTATGGATAGCAAAAGCCCAGCCCCACCACTAAAAGCCCTACAATTCTAACCATTTACATGAAAAGGGTTCTGAGAACCAGGAAAGAACCTACAGGCCTTTCTCCTTGAGCAGCCAAGGTTTTCAATGCCTGTGACCCTCTCTACCAAGCTAGCCTTTCCCACCAATCTAGCATTACTTGTCATTCCTATATTCCATACATCTCCAATTTATCTTAGAGTCTGTTATTTTATGATTCCTAAAATGTGCCTCATAGCTTCTTCCTGCTTTATTCCATTGCCACACAAAAGCAGTAATGAGAAACACCACACCCCCTTCTTAGTATTATTGGTTTAGAGTCAATTCTTAAGCACTAATTTTACAAAGTAGTTCTGGGCTATGTCAAAGTTTCACATTTTTCACAAAAATAGAAAAATAAGGTCAGTGTAGCAAATTTGCCACTCATCTACATGTTTCTTATCCTTCTAGAAAGCGCTGTCTGTTATTCTGAATTTATGCCCTTCTCCTTTCATTGGGGATGAATTAAAACGTCCTTCTTTTTAGGAAACTATAGGTCTTCGCTAATGGTAGCTAACATTTGATTTTTCACTTTACGAATATAAAAATAAGCTGAGAGAATTAAGAGATAAAGACATTAATTAATTTACCAAGTTAGTTCCTTTAAACATATCAAGAATAAGAGTAGAAGGGATAGAGAATAATATGGATAAAATTCAGTGTGAGGAGGGAACTGAGAAAGGGCAATATAGGTGACGCTCAGCTTAGAAACCATAAGGCAAAGAGAAGAAAGAGGAGAGCAGCAGATAACCTGGGGTTGCTGAAGACTTTTTTTTTATACTGAATCTCAGTTCCACCTGAAGCCCTCCCATTTGCCTAATTACAGTGACTCTCACAAATGCACACTGGGATACACTGAACTGACATCATTTAGAAATAAGACTTAAATTTTATTCTGATAGCAATTAAATTCCCAATTACCTGGAAGGCAAACACAGTTATGCAAATTATAGATGCAGCTAATATTAGAACTCAAATGGTTGCCACTTCAAAACTAAGCATTTTGCTTCTCCTTTTTTAAAAGACTGCAGTGTAATTTGGTTGAACTGGACTATGTGACTTATAGGACTAAACTCCATTAATTTTCTGAATATAAAATGTTATTTTATCTTATCTGAAAATTGATCTTCTCCCAAGACTATCTCCCTTAATCTTTTCCTCCCTCGGCTTCTTCATAAATGTATTATCTAATTCAGTCACTGTATTATTTATCATCTATTATTATTTATTAATTCACCAAAACTACCATATAATTCAGCAATAGAATTTTCACTGTAGTGCTTTTCAGTACATTTGCATACTGAATAAAACCATATTGATTCCTAAGGATTTTTATGCTCTAGAAATGCTTGCTGCAGACAAATCTGAAAACATATTTTTATTTGGTTTCTAAAGACATTATTTTGACATGATTTCAACTAATGCCAACAAGTCAAACCAAGTTCTGCAAAAAATACCTTCAGAATGGGTTCTGTGCTATTTGTTTTAAGTTGACACCACTTAATATAATTTAACAGTGTTTCCTTCCTAGGAAAGTCCAAAATCAATAAAAAATGGTGACATGTGTTTGTACTTATTTGGAAGTACAAATGCAACCAAAGGGCTCTGTCAGTGTACGATTAATAGAGTACAAGAGAATGTGGTTTGGGGCATCTGATTGTCTTATTATATGATTCTTGAAATAGCTTGGGATTCCTGTTCCTTGACTTTCAGGTTCAGATATAATTTCACATTAATGATAAATCATCTGGATATGTGGTTTTCTATTTCAATTTGCTGCAATACAGTTTCATTACTTCATGAAGTGGGGGAGTGGGACCATATGTGACATGAAGAGAACTATAAGCCTGCAATAAAATATTAAGACAAAGAAATTAATACATTTGAAATGTTATTACTGAGAAAGATACTAAAATTTGTGTTTCCTTCTTTTCTCCCCAACTATTATGTTGCAATAGACAATAAATAGGAATCCCAAAGCTCAACATTGGGTGTAGGGTTTTTCAACATCATGTTCTCCTCACAGTAACACTCCAGCACTTTTAGATAATTTTTTCTCTATATTGACATTTAGGAAATATGATTAAGGATTCCAGGAAGAAGAAACACTGTGCTCTGGGTCTGATTGACAACCTTTTCACACATACGTTTTTAGAATCTGCCTATCCCTTGACCCAAGTTCAGTCCCTTCGTTCTCTTCTTTAGACTAGGTACAAATGAAATTCTATCATAGAATTATAACATCTCTTGGTTCAAAGGCCCTAAAAAGTCATCTATTTCAGGGGTTCCCAAAGGGTAGTTCCAGGGACTTGTGCCAAAACCTAAGGAAACTTTGCAGGTCTGTGAAAAATAAGAGCAACATGGCAGGAAGCTACATTTATCAAAATATTTTGCTTCATTCCGAGATGACGTTCTTTTAATTTGGGGCATATGAAATGATGGTGTCTGAAATGGTGGTTGATACCCTCCCCTTTTCTTTAGGTCCTCATTAGAGGGTGAAACTTCATTTATTGCTTCTTATCTCCATGGGGAGAACACTTTAAAAGAAATAACACCAACTCTTCCTTCCCAATTCCCTTTACTCCTTGCTTTGGAAAGGGCAGAAAGTTATTTTATTTACTGATTTCCAACAAGAAGAAAAAAGTGAATACCTTCAATTTGGCACCCCTAATTTTCTTACTCTAAAGCCATGTTATCCCTGGGATATTCATATCTCTGCCAGACAAGAAAACAAAACAGCTTCTAGAAAGATGTATAATTGCCTAGCCAGGCAAATGACTAGATGAATCAGTTGATCAGGGTGAAGTATGATGTGCGCACACACTTGGCTGCAGATCTAAAATCACAGTCTGCATTTTAACTTGATCAATACACAGAGTAATAGTTTACCTTCCAGCTGTCTTACATATCTATATCTCAATCAAAAGCTAACAGCATACACTAATAAAGCATTTATTATAACAAGGCACTGCTTACATGCTTTACACTTCAGGTGTGTGTTATTATTCCCATTTTACAAATGAGGAAACTGAGACACAGAAAGTCAAGGAATTTTCCTGAGGTCACTATAAAGAAAAATGAAGCCTAAAACGGCTACACTTTGGTTCAGGATATGTGGTGAGGGGTGATTTCTGGTGGACATTAAATCCAAGACAGTAAAGTTTTGGCACAGGTACACGTTGTCCCTTTTAGTGTAAGTAACTGATATAACTAGGGTCAATGCTAGCCAGTGTAAAATCTTTTATAACCAGGGTTGTTACTGGCACGTGACCACTACTGTGTCGTTTGGTATAAACGTAAACTTCCAGGAGAGCTCAAAGGAGACTAAACAGAGGACTGCTGCAAGAATGGGCAGGTTAGGAGCATGAGGAATGCCAAACAAGTGTGCACAGCTGAGTGAGCAGCTGAGAATAAAGGCATGTTCAGACATGTCCATTACTCTGTGCCTGCCCAGTCTCAAACTCTCAAGATTCTCCCAGTTTGAACCAATGACAAGATAGTCACTAAAATCATAAGTAACATAATCTACACTTGAAGGATATTTCTGACAGGTTTAAAACTCAGGGAAAAATGTGTTATCCATTGGGTGATAAAACCTTACCGAGTCTCACTTGGTTGTAAACAATTAAACAGTTGTGAAGCTATATCAGTACTTTCAGTGTTGGGTTTTGTTTCTATTTTCAATATCCAATAACTAGCAAAATAGATCCAGTACTCTATCAAAATCTGACATATTTCAATCATCCATGTACCCTAGTACTCCTGTTCTCCCTTCTTACCCATAATGTACCATCAATTGTCTACTATATCTCTATATCTAAATAACTGTTATAGCAAGAAACACTACCACAATGCTTATTCTTGTGAGAACTTCCCCAATTGATGCAAAATTATTCTTATGTCCAGCTGAAACATGGGGCTATTGGTTATGTTTCCATGTAGAACAAATTTTATTCCTCTTTGAAAACACAGCCCTCGTTGAACACTTTTTCCCTCCTAACTATACAACCTTAGATCTTTTTGTCATCACATCAGTAATATACTTCTAAAATGACTCCAGTCTGATTATATCCCTTTAAGAAATGATTTCTCAAAAGGAAGCTAATATTTCAACTAAAATCTATCCAGCATTGATTAAATCAATTCTTGTGGCATGGGTTCTAACTTCCATACTGTTCAGTTGCTTTTTTCAGTAGTTGAATCATTTGGAAGCACATGACTGTGCAGTTTCTTATGTTAACTCTTTATTTCAAATGACTATCTACTTCATATAAGTTCAGAAAGGTTTCTAACATTCATATATGCATGTTATTATTTCATCCTTAAGATCTGATTTAACTTTGCCACCAGTTCATACATTTTTCCAGGCTTATTGATATTTGATGCTGATGTGATCTGATAATTGATCTTGCCATGCCCTTTGGTTTCCTGGAAAAGAGATCTTGTTGTATGCCAGGAGAGTTTGACAGTGCCTTCAGGACAAACTGTCACAAGCATTTTCCCTATTCAATTTGTTTATTCAGTGTGTGCCTTTGGCC
Source organism: Capromys pilorides (assembly GCA_004027915.1). NCBI lineage: Eukaryota > Metazoa > Chordata > Mammalia > Rodentia > Capromyidae > Capromys > Capromys pilorides. The sequence goes on along the minus strand of PVKN010031473.1, from coordinate 4,799 downwards.
ATATCTATAAAATGTCAAAACATCCAGCTGATTCTGTCAATAAATCATGCAATTCAGTAGGTAATGATTAGCCAAATCAGTAGTTTATCAGCATGTAGAAAAATATACTAATATAAATGTAAAATTCAAGAAGGTTATAGCAATGTTAAATTTATTCATGACACATTCTTAATGAGTTGGGATGTAGTTAAAATTCTCAAAGGTCAAAAGATACAAAATTTCAGGGGCCGGCGAGATGGTTCAGTGGTCTACAGCGCCTGCTTAGGAGGGCTCAGGCGACTGCGGGGACTGCAGTTCGATCCCCGGCACCACATGCTGTGCCAGCGCCACCACCAGGGCAGGCTGAGCCAGCCACAAAATGAATAAATAAAGAAACAAACAAACACAACAAGCAAACAAATAAATAAATAAATAAAATTAAAAAAAAAAAAAAGTCTTTTAAAAAAAAAAAAAGATACAAAATTTCAGCTGAGAAGAATAAGTTCAAGAGATCTACTTTACTGTGTACCATGATGACTATAGTTAAGAGCTACATATTATGCACTTGAAAATTGCTAGCAGAGTAGCTTTTTTCATTACATATTTGGTACACAATATGCAGCTTGGACTCATAATGATACTTCTATTTTCAGTATCCCTAGTGCTGGGATTAGAGGCATGTACCACATACCAAGACTCAGTTACTGGCTCAGTACTCCCCTGGGGCAAGGCCTGCATGGCACGTGGTACCAGGGATTGAACCCCAGTACACATGCTTGCCTAAGCAGGCACTTAGTCCACTGAACTATCTTATTGGCCCTTAACAGAGTAGCTTTTATGTTCTTTGTGCAGAAAAAATGATAAAAATGTTTATGGCTTTTGTCTATATGTCCACCCAAAACCTCACATGGTAATAGGTGTAGCTTTTGCAAAGGTGGCTGTATCTAGAATGTGTGAAGCTGTGACTGATTCATGATGCAGTGCTAGACTCAAAGGCACAAGGATTAAGGGTGTAAGTACAACCAATCCTAAGTAGACTGGATAAGAGGCATAGAAAGACCCTTTAAAGTCCATTGCTTCTTTGCTCTTCCTTTCCTCTGCTTGTCATGAACTGCTTCTCTTCTGTGATCCCATTTTTCCAACCCACTCTATCTTGGAGCCAGCTGAATATAGACTAAAACCTCGGCAAAATGTGACATGGAGAAATCTTTATACCTTTAACTTTAGGAACTGGGTCTAAGCAATCAGGAAAAAGTAATGAAGACATAATTTGGTACCAGAGAAGTGAGGTTACTGTTGTGACATTTCTGGAACATGTGACTCAGGAGTCTTTAGAACTAGCTTGTAGGAAAGGAAAAAGATAGGAAAGGCTCAAACATGCCAGCTAAAAGCACAGATCTAGAGCCTCGAGCTGTATTGATGGGAAATTTTGAGTCAGAGCTCAGAAGACTAGAATGCTGATACAAATTCTGCTGATAAAGATCAGGCTCAGGAGGTTCCTACTGGAAAAAGGACTGCATTTGGTATTTGATGCCAAACAATGTGTTTTATACCATATATATTGTGCTCATGTCTATATGTCTAGAGTCTTTCTGTGAGTCTGATAATAAGGATGGCAAACAAATTAATTGGGTAGAACAAATTTGAAAGCAGATGAATATTGAGGCAGAGGTATGGCTAGTTTGGGGGCTTTTACCCAGATAAATGTCATGAATCAAGAGCAATAGCCCAGCAGGATGATTTAAAGCATTTTGAGTTTAGCCAGAAATGGAGTCCCATCAAAGCTGTACACTACAAAGATAGAGCAGAACATGTCTTGATTGCTGAGAAGAAACATAAAATGTTGACCTGAGGTTATCACAAGAAGCAACAGAATTCCAGTCTTTGAAGCCTCAAAATGGCAAAGGTGAAAGACTTTGCTATGATAAGAGAGCCACAGAGCACTGTGTTCCGGAATGGTGGAAACCTAGGAAAGTTCTTCCTCAGGATTTCATTGATTGCCACTGGACCACTTACAGCCAAGACAGAACAAATTCTGGCTGATGTTCCTGCTAGCAGCAGACCTTGCTATTCTCTGCGTGTTGTTCATTTTAGGTGTATGCAGAATGAAAGACTTGTGGAGTTAGACGGCTTCCCCCCAGATTTCAGAAAAAGGCCTGGAAGTTCACACAGTGTACCCTTGAGAGAGCAATGTGTGAAGCTTTAGAGTGAAAACATAGGTACAATGGAGAGTGCAGAAATATAGAGAAGCCAGGAATATGCTTCCTCTGAGGAAAACATCAAGGAGAGAAAAGAGTTGGTCTAGAAGAAGTCATGAGAACTACAAACACCAGCAGTACCACAGAGGTACTGCTGTGGTACTAAGCCCTTTGAAGTTCAAAGATCGCTATAGATTCCTGGGCATACTGGAAGTGGTTCTATTGGATTTAACTGCTTTACCTGAGGGATTTTTGTCTCACTTTGTTCTCATTCCTTGCTTTCCTCCTGTTTGTAACCTTTGAAATGGAAATATTTATGTTGTGCATTTGGTTTTTTTTTCGTTGTTGTTTTCTTTTTATTTTTGTATTTAGTGTAGGGTCCAGAGAATCTCACTACACAGATTGGACTTATGGTGATCCTCCTGTTTTCAGCCTTCTACATACTGGGATTACAGGTCCATGCCACCATGCCCAGTATCAAAAACCATCTCAGCATGCCCCAGGCACAGGGCTGTCATGGCCTGCTGGGGACTGAACCCCAGTCCCTGCACCTGCCTGACCAGGCACTTTAATCCACTGAGCTACCTGGCCAGCCCTATGCTGTGCCTTTTAATGTTTGAAGTGCTTCCACTTTTCATTTATACAGAAGTTTACAGCAAAGAGTTAGCCTAAAATCTCAGAGGAGACTTTGGACTTGGACTTCTCCAATGCTGAAACTTATGAATTTGGTAGTTTTTGGAGATGGATTACATATCTTTTGCATAAAAAGATATGCATGAGTCTTTGGAGGGCCGTGGGCAGAATGTTATGGCTTTTGTAAAAATGCTGCCCCAAAACCTCATGTGTTCACAGGTTGGGCTTTTTCAGGAGTGGCTGTATTTACAGTGTGTGAAGCCAGGATTGATTTATGATGTAATGTTAGGATGAATGGCACTAGGATTAGGGGTGTGAGTGGTACTTATCCTAGGTATCCCTGGATAGGATAAAAGGGGCAAAAAGTCACTGTTACGGCCCATTGGGTTAACAATTATACAAACTGTGAGATTAAATAAACCTTCACCTCCTTAACTTTGGGTGTTAGGAGTTTTATCTTAGAAATGAAAGAAAAGTGAGTAAGACAAGAAATTAATATAGTGCATGATGATTTACATAAAAAATGTCTACCAAAAGTCTCACATGTTCAGAGGTGGAGCTTTCAGAAAGTGATTGGGTCAATCCACTGATGCTCTTAGTTGAATTGCCTTTAGTAACTAGGACCAGAAATTAGAAGTTTTGCTTTACCATTCTCTCCCACCATGTAGTTTCTATATTGCTACCTCTGAAATCATAGGCAAAAATTACCTCTACTTCAAGTTGTGGGGATCAGGTATTTTTCGCTAGCAAGAAGAAAATTTGATAATGTAATATGCATCTTAATTAGCTTGATTTAGCCATTCCATCACACAATGCCTTTTGCAAAGCATCATGTTATACTTGATAAGTATACAAATTTTTTCATCAAAAACTAAGAATGTTGTAAGACAACACTATGCATTACAACAAATACTGTGAAATTCATATTACTTTGTTAAGTGAAATTCTGTATCGCTTGTAATTTCTGTTATAATACTATTTTGTACTCTTCATAAAGTAAAATCCCTTTAAAAACAAAATAAGAAATATTAAATGTTCTTAATAAATGAATATTTAGGTTTGTTTTAAGCGTTTAGGGTTAATATCATGAAAAACAAACATGGCCATATCTGTCAGCTTTCCCATTGCTAGACACCATGCCCGACATGCACTGTTTAAAGGAAGAGTCTTCATTTGGCTTATGTGCCAGGGGTTTCAGTCTGGGGTCAGCTAAGTCTAAAGCAGAAGCATGATGGTGGAAAAGTACAGTAAAGCAAAGCTATTTAGTTCATGGCAGCTAGGAAATAGAGCAGAGGAATAGTGCCACATAGGAAGGATCCAGTGACCATAAATAGACTCCAAGGGTGTGCCTACCCAACTATACAGACCCAAAAATGTGATCCACCAATCCCTAGGGTGAATTCCAAAACCAGTAAAATTGATGCTTCACCCTAATTTTTATAATAGCCATTTCTCACAAAGTTTCTCTCACTCACACAATAGAGGATAGAATTTGACGGTGTAAGTAAATGCTGGTATGACCCATTCTCACAGGTTTTACACTTTTATAAAAGAGAAAGCCAAAAATGATTCAGAGACAGCATATAACATAACAACTCAAAATTCACAATTTAATTATGTTGTGTGCCTTTGAGATACTTTGAAACAAACACCAGATTTATCCAAGAAAGCATTTTTTGATCATTAACCTATAAAGTCACACAATAGTAATGATATAAGGAAATAGGACAATAATGTTACTACTTGAAGTATAAAAACCCAAAGGTTAAGTATCTTGCTTAAGGATAAAAAGCATGGCATTTAGAAATTAAGTTACATGAAATTATCAGTCTAGCCTTTTACCAATTTACAAAGACTAAACGGCCTTCTTCATCCCAAAAATAAATCAGTAGCTAGGTAAGGTTAAGTATTTTATATTTTCCTAATTAGTTTAAAATGAAAACATGCATTACATTAAAGAATTTGTCAATATCATGAAGAAGTTGATAA